>BROG01000749.1:222500-347495 GCA_030159075.1 Atrina japonica | reverse complement strand
TATCTTTCATCCAAAAATTCCCACAGATGCAAAAATATGTCTGTAAGGGACCGGATGTTCGGAATGTATGGATTATCAGAGATCGATCATTTCATATATAGAATCAGTTAGGCAATTGTTCGTATGGATAGCGCTATTGAAATTATAAACTCCTCAAAAGCTAAGGTTGTAATTCTTTTTCAGTGGTATTATAATTAAATTAGGGTTATCATTTGACATTGCATGATACCTCTTTGTCTCACAAATATCACTACAACATCAGATACAACATCATGTTTATATATAAATTGAGGAAGGAATAACGAAAATCCAAATCCATTTTAACATAACAAAATAGATGTATAAATGGTATAAACATGAAGAACGATTGCGAATGCCAAGCGTCCCCTTTAAACATGCCACACCAGTCACAAATGATGCTTGGAAATCTGAAGATCAAGGTCGATGAAAAGATTACATACAGTGAAAAGGTCGATATACAATTGCGAATCCAAAACTGGATGGAGTCAGGTGTCCTGGAGGAGTAAAAGTGAATGATATTGATGCTGTTTAATGATCAAAAACGGAAAACGATAATACAATTATAAAAACCTCAGATACCAAAGCATAAATCAATAGAATGTCCAGGACATAGATACAAATCCGGTAAAAATGGACAAACATGGACCTCTGGAAACCAAGAGGTGGGATCAGGTGCCATGGAGGAGTAAGCATCCCCTGTCGACCGGTCACACCCGCCGTGAGTCCACAGTCAAGTCCAATGAAACACGTGAAGAGTGTATCCTCGTCACAATTGGTACACACGTCTCAACAACCGCCAACGAAAAGGCAACTCAACATTTCACTTAGTGAAACAGAGCAGTCGCAATCAAGACTTTATACCGACCGTAAAACTTGCGGAACGTTGACATTAAACGCGGTTTTCGATATCCCTGTGTCAATAATTTGTCAGTGAGTAGTTTACCTCTGTATATGAAATCTTCATATGTTGTGCACGCCCTGGCATATTGGATCATTTGTGAAATATAAACTCCATATGCGGGTGATTGAGGGATATTACTACTTAAATGTGGAAAATTTACGATGGGAAAGCCGAAATCGTCGCGTTTATCGTATAGCTTCGTTCCTAATTTCCCGTCTGTGTTTATATTAAGTAATATGTCTAAGTACAAACGGGTATTCAGTCACAAATCTGTTAAAATTAAAATTATTTGTCTGTAAAAGTCGACATTCCATAAAGACCTATATATACAAATATCATCGTGCTAAATACGGTGTTGGAAAATGAGGGGAAATGAGTTTGAGAGTTTGAGTAGCAAGTTTAATTACCCAACTATATATATGTATATTATTTTTACAAACGAATAAAAAGTCGTACTCGATTCTGTGTACATTTGCAGCACAACACTGTAAATTAAAATAGTGATCCACGATCGGCGTTCTACACATTGACTTTCAGTTAATCTTCTCGTCGTAATTTCTTTATTTTAAATTTCTTTTCCAATGATAGTCATAGAATCCGGGTTCAATTGATTTATTTAATTTATTGTGGTTGACTTTCTGGATGTTAAAATGAGTTTGAAAAATTAACCATTAGGCCTCCTATTTTTTATGATAACCGTATGCGATCACATGTAAATATACAGCTAGTTAATCTACGGGTGATAATATGAAAGTCTAAAATCATAAAAGGAAAAAAAAACATTATTTCTTTTTTTTTAAAAAAACTTTTCTTCTAAACTTTCATAGGGTTATTAGTAAAACATTGACAACGGTTAGGTAGGTTATAGATAAGACAATTCAAGTCTTTAATCTTCAGCGATTTTCACACCTCTTCCGTTGAGATAGATTAAAGATGCCGACAAGAGTTGACTGAATCATTACATTTACCGCTATCCTTTGAATTCTTGCGAGAAAAGGTTCTTGTGTTACGTCACAGTCAGGAACTATAACCTGTATCGTGTTACTCGATGTCTGTAGAAACTGTGATAAAAAGTCGATCAGAAACGCTTTATGGTAAGATATATTTTAAATAACCTTACATATATTTTTGAATATGTATTTTTTCCATATTTTTTCACTTAAGTCATATCTTATAAAATTTGTTTACTGATCCAAACTATATTTATATATTGAACTTCCATAAATTTTTGCTCTTTTAGAGATGACTCAATGTTAAAATTCTAAAAATGCTTATAAGTGATCTTTTAGAATAAAAAAAATTATCGGACAGCAGACAAATATATAGTGAGTGTTAATTGATGTACTTTTACCCATGTAAATATTTTATCATTTGAACATGATATTCTAAAGCAATTTTTAAACTTTGAAGTCTCCTAATGATGTCTGATCTTTTTCTTTAGGATTAATTACATGAGTACAGTTATATGTATCTACAAATGTGTGAATAGCAATATTTCATATTGAAGTCACCATAAATTACGAAAACATTATTAAAATAATAACAATGAAGTATATATATATATATATATATATATATATATATATATATATATATATATATATATATATATATATATATATATATATAAATTTCAGATACCAAAGTATAAATCAATAAAATGTCCAGGACATAGATACAAATCCGGTAAAAAACGGACAAACACGGACCTCTGGAAACCAAGAGGTGGGAGCAGGTGCCATGGAGGAGTAAGCATCCCCTGTCGACCGGTCACACCCGCCGTGAGTCCACAGTCAAGTCCAACGAAACAAGTGAGGAGTGTATCCTCGTCACATTTGGTACACACGTCTCAACAACCGCCAACGAAAAGACAACTCAACATTTCACTTAGTGAAAAAGAGTACTCGCAAACAAGACTATTATACCGACCGTAAAATTTGCGGAACGTTGACATTAAACGCGGTTTTCGATATCCCTGTGTCAATAATTTGTCAGTGAGTAGTTTACCTCTGTATATGAAATCTTCATATGTTGTGCACGCCCTGGCATATCGGATCATTTGTGAAATATAAACTCAATATGCGGGTGACTGAGGGATATTACTACTTAAATGTGGAAAATTTACGATGGGAAAGCCGAAATCGTCGCGTTTATCGTATAGCTTCGTTGCTAATTTCCCGTCTGTGTTTATTTTAAGTAAAATGTCTAAGTATAAAGCGTGTGTGCTTGATTCTTTAATTTCTAGTTCGCTGGAATATATCACATTGACATATGTATGAAAATAGTTATTTTTAATTAATAAAACGTCGTCGATATATCTAAATGTCAAATTAAAGGACACCGCTAACTTTTTTCTTTTGATTCAGCAGTTTCTGAATGAAGTCTGCTTCGTATGAATAAAGGAACAGGTCGGCCAATAAAGGATCACAATTGGTTCCCATAGGAATGCCGATAGTTTGTTGAAAGACCACGTCTCCGAACATTACAAATATATTGTCTATTAGGAATTCCAGCATTTTTTTTATATCAACTTCAGTATATTTATGTGTAGAATCAGAGTGGTGTTTGTCGAAATAAGTATCCTGATAGCCAATCACTAGATATTTAAATTTTCGAGTACCACCTTTAGTGAAAAAGCAGTTGTCTATGATGCTGAAAAGTCTTTCTTTTTTATGTGGAATAGTAGTATAAAGAGTAGAGAAGTAATAAGTTTTGATACTGTGAATTCGAGAAATATTGTGTGCCTTCAAATTTTCTAAAAGCTGTTTAGAATTTTTAAGTATCCACATCTGATTTAAACCGCTTCTGGAATAAGCAATTGTACAGTATTGTTGAAGTTTCTCCTTAATGGCTGTCAATATCTTGGTAAGGAGTAAAGATAAAGGTTAGGTAGAGCATTTGCTGGATCCTTCAATACTCCATGTCCATCAGAGTGAGATATATTGGACACATTAGCGGTCTCAATATGACAAATAATTGTGAATCCCAAACGGGATTAGATCATTTGTCCCCTGTTAGCATGTTACATCCGCTGCAAATGTTCCATTGACACCTCTCGAGTTCGGTATAAAGAGGCCAAGCTCAGTGAAAAGGTCATAAACAACGGTCTCAACAAAGAACAACTGTGAATCGTAAACGGGATGAGACCTGGCGCCTTCAGTTAGTTTAGGATCCTCTGACTGACGAAATGGTGGTGCTCCAGAATACTATTGATTACTATTTAAAGGGGACATGTTATTGTTTAATAAGATCCTAGTATCGACTGTGAAAAACATAGGGACTAACGTTGTCGTATATTACCTGTTGAAAAAGTATTTAGATCACAAAGATTTACTTATTAATGTTAATTTTATATTATCAATATTCATATTTACAGCAATGAGGTGACCCCGGGACTATAAGATTGGTATGTTTGCCTCTCTCTCTCTCTCTCTCTCTCTCTCTCTCTCTCTCTCTCTCTCTCTCTCTCTGTTAATCTATTAATCTACATGTATTACACAAACCTGGTACGCGTTTGTGGATTGGCTACATTCACTATATATGGAGCACATGCCGACCTCCTGATTTAAAGATGATGCAAATATCTTTACCCTATCGTTTTATTCATAAAACACCAAAAATAAGCACGACATCGTATGATTTCTTGACTTACTTAACTTTCAGTATAAATAAGAATTATATATATATATTTTTTCATTTAACGCTGACTCAAACAACAAATTGTTAAAGAAAAATAATTGCACCTGAGTTACTTCGGAAAACATTGTATGGTCATAACAAAATTGATATTCAGCTTAGTATTACAGTGGCGCCATCTACGGATGTATTGGACATTATCGTCAACAATTTGATAGTGATAATGAGTTTGAGCAGACTTTCCACAGGGAGAGAACAAAAATATATGGAAGCTCCGTGTGGTTATTCGTTTCTCTTTAACTCTAATCATTTTAATTCTATTGAATTGCCATAATATGCATTGATAACAACTGTGGACTTACAATTCATTAACAGCTGACAGAGTCACGGAGTACTTCAGTGCAATAGATCTGAATATTGATCAATGTATATGATCAAAATACTTTTAGACGGGAAATCTACGAAAACATATGGTGGCAGAGAAGAATCATTTAGGGAAAAATATTAATTTTGTTCATCCGTACAAATAATTTATTCGTCCATACAAAAATTCGTTGTACGTACAAAAAACCCAATTCGTCTGTACAAAGATTTTTTTCTACATACAATAAACTATTCTGGACCCCTGGTCCCTTCCCGATTGAGATTCGCAATAGCTCTTCGTATAGAGACCGTTGTAGGATCTTTTTTTCATCTAAATTGAGCTTTTCACCAAATTTGAGATGTTTTCACAGTGCATTTGCGACGGGTGTGGTATAATGGCAGGGGAAGCTGACTCATTCTGGACACCTGGTCCCTTCCAGTTTGAGATTCGGAATAGTTCTTTGTGTTGAGACCGTTGTTATATCTACCATTTCATCTAACTTGGCCTTTTCACAGACCTTGAGAGGTTTCCATGAAGCGTTTGCGACGGGTGTTGCGTGCTGGTAGGCGAAGCGGAACCCTTCCGAACACCACAGCCCTCCCTGTTCGGGATTCGCAATTGTTCTTCAAGTTGAGACGGTTGTTATATCTACCATTTCACATACTTTACCTTTTAACCGTACTTGAGAGGTTTCCATAAATGTAGGATTTCAAGGAAGTGTGTTGTATCCATGTTCCTCTGTTAGAATGCTGATGTAGTATCGCCTGAAGACAAATGTGAAGTTGTTAGATGCTTTGTCAACAGGAACGATGATAAAATTTTCGTGGAGACTGGGATGTTCTCTGACAATATATGGGTCAGATGTTTAAGTCGTCGAATTCTTATTTTTTCGAATATAAAAAATTCAGATACCAAAGTATAAATCAATAGGATGTCCAGGACATAGATACAAATCCAGTAAAAATGGACAAACACGGACCTCTGGAAACCAAGAGGTGGGATCAGGTGCCATGGAGGAGTAAGCATCCCCTGTCGACCGGTCACACCCGCCGTGAGTCCACATTCAAGTCCAATGAAACACGTGAGGAGTGTATCCTCGTCACAATTGGTAAAGACGTCTCAACAACCGCCAACGAAAAGGCAATTCAACACTTCACTTAGTGAAACAGAGTAGTCGCAAACAAGAATATTATACCGACCATAAAATTTGCGGAACGTTGACATTAAACGCGGTTTTCGATATCCCTGTGTCAATAATTTGTCAGTGAGTAGTTAACCTCTGTATATGAAATCTTCATATGTTGTGCACGCCCTGGCATATTGGATCATTTGTGAAATATAAACTCAATATGCAGGTGACTGAGAAATATTATTACTTAAATGTGGAAAATTTACGATGGGAAAGCCGAAATCGTCGCGTTTATCGTATAGCTTAGTTGCTAATTTCCCGTCTGTGTTTATATTAAGTAAAATGTCTAAGTATGAAGCGTGTGTACTTGATTCTGTTGTATCTTTAATTTTTAGAACATTATTGATCGATTTAATCCACTCTGAAATAGAATCAAGTTCGGCAACATCTTTCGTAGCCCAACTTATGGCGCATTCTTCACATGCGTCCATGACAATTTCAAATTTTGGCGCCATGTAAACGAGACAGGTTTCGTATATTTTGACCCTTTTCATAAAGAATCTCTTAGTTTTCTGTTACGCACAATGTTGATATCACCTGTCATAACATGACCACATGGAGGTACATGAACTCAGATGTCGAACAGGTGCAAGGTGGAAGGTTCTGTGAAAAGCTAGGTATAGTAAAATCCATATTACCTGGCGGAGCTTTATCTTGTGAAGCATTTCTTTACCTGGACGAGTTTAAATTGTAGGTAATAAAGCATAGCATTAAAATTACACCGACTAGAGTAACCGTTCCTGCTTGTCACCATACATAGGAAAGTACCAAGTGAGGAATAAAGCGTTTTTCCCGTGCAGCTTGTCATAACCGAAAAGTGAATAAAATCATCCGTTTGATAATCAAAAGGTTTCTCCGCCACGCCATGTGAATCGGACAATAAATTTAGTTACTGCAGACTAGCTTTTTAATCGAAGCAACTGGACTCGTCATAATTGGTACAGACGTCTCAACAACCGCCATCGGACATTTCACTTGGTGAAAAAGAATAGTCGCTAACAAGAATTATATACCGACCGTAAAATTTGCGGAACGTTGAAATCAAACGCGGTTTTCGATATCCCTGTGTCAATAAAATGTCAGTGAGTAGTTTAACTCTGCATATGAAATGTTCATATGTAGAACAAGCCCGTATATCTGATCATTTGTGAAATATAAACTCCGTATGCGTTTGAGGGATATAACTAATTAAATGTGGAAAATTGACAATGGGAAAGCCAAAATCGTCGCGTTTGTCGTATAGCTTAGTTGCCAATTTCCCGGGAGATATCGCATTGACATCTGTATGAAAATTGTCATTACGAATTAACAAATATAAAACATCTCAGATACCAAAGTATAAATCTTTAGGATGTCCAAGACACAGATACAAATCCGGCAAACATCGAGGAGTAAGCATCCCCTGTCGGCCGGTCAGATTTGCCGTGAGTCCACAGTCAAGTCCAAATGAAATACGTGAGGAACGAATCCTCGTCACAACTGGTACAGAGGTCTCAACAACGGACAACGAAAAGGAAACTTAACATTTCGCCCAGTGAAACAGAGTAATTGCAAACAAGACTATTATATCGACCGTAAAATTTGCGGAACGTTGACATCAAACGCGGTTTTCGATACCCCTGTGTCAATAATTTGTTAGTGAGCAGTTTACATCTGTATATGAAATGTTCATATGTTGAATACCCCCTGGCATATCGGATTCTTTTTGGAATATAAACTCCATATGCGGGTGACTGTGGGATATTACTACTTAAATGTGGAAAATTTACGATGGGAAAGTCGCAATCGTCGCTTTTGTTGTATAGCATAGTTGCCAATTTCCCGTGTCTATATTCGGTAAAATGTTTAAGTATGAAGCGTGTGTGCTTGATTCTGTTGTATCTTTAATTTCTAGTTCGCTGGGACATATCGCATTGACGTATGTATGAAAATTGTCATTATTAATAAACAAAACGTCCTCGATTATTTAATGTCAAATTAAACGACACCGCTAACATTTCTTCTTTTGATTCAGCAGTTTCCGGTATAAAGTCTGCTTCGTATGAATAAAGGAACAGGTCAGCCAATAAAGGATAAATAAATTGGTTCCCATAGGAATGCCGACAGTTGTTTGAAAGACCACGTCTCCGAACTTAATAAATATATTGTCTATTAGAAATTCCAGCATTATTTTTATTTAATCTTCAGTGTATTTATGTGTAGGATCAGAGTTGTGTTTTATAATAAAAATATCATGATAACCAATCACTAGGTGTTTAAATTTCCGGATACAACTTGTAGTGAAGAAACAGTTGTCTGTGATGCTAAAAAGTCTCTCTTTTAATTTTTTATGTGAAATTGTTGTGTTAAGAGTAGAGAAGTCGTACGTTTTGATACTGTGAATCTGAGAAAAATTGTGTGCCTTCAAATTTTCTAAAAGTTGTTTAGAATTTTTAAGTACCCACATCTGATTTACACCGCTTCTGGAATAAGCAACTGTACTGTCTGCTGAAGAATCTCCTTAACGGCTGTTAGTATATTGGTAAGAAGTAAAGATAAAGTTTGCTGGATCCTGCTATGTACCTCTGCTTATATGGGGTTTTGTGAAATTTAGGTATCAAATATAAATATGGCAGCTCAAATCAATATCGGTTGTAGGTACATACGGACACGTGATCTTTAAGGATTTCGTCCTTTGAAAGTGGGCTACGAGTGTCTGTATGATTGTCAGAATTCGTATTAAACCCTAGTCCTTCCAATAAACAATTATAGTAATGTGCTTTACAAATAAAAACTATATTGTTTGAGGCTTTGTATGCTGGGACCAGTACATATTGGTCACGTAATCTATCCAGCTCGGTTACCACTTCTGGATCACAAAATACAGAGGGATAACGTTTTTTCATAGTTCTTTTAAGTTTCCGAATACGAGATTTTATTAACCATCGTAAAGCTTTTAGCCATTCAGACATGTCCTGTTCCACGTCTTCATGTTTGGCCCAATATCTGGCATAATCTTCGACAAAATTCATAACTTAACTGAAATTCTGTCGCCAAGTAAAGGAACGGGCTTCGTGATATTTTGGACTTCTTAAAATAAGATTTTTCAACAATAGAAACGTAGCCGGTGATGACATGGCCTGTTGTATGAGATACTGGTTCCATCAAATAGATTTTAAGCATTTACTGATTGGCATCCAGGACTGGTAAGATTCCCTACGCTATCAAAATGATCATTGCATCCATATGTACAACTGCGACTCCGAAAAGTGATGGGTCAAGGTGTCATGAATATTGATTGATATTGATAGCTGTTTCATGATCATCGAGGAAAAACTTGGGTATTCAGCGAAAAATGTCTTGAAATAAATATTTTTTTTTACAAATGAATGAAAAGTAATACTTTTGTAAACGGCTCTGTGTACATTTAGCAACGCATCACTGTAAATTAAAACAGCATTCCACTAAAGGCAATCTACACCTTGAATTTCAGTTAATCTTCGTGTTGTAATTTCTCTATTGTAAATTAAGTAAACATAATTATTTCTCATTTTTAAAAAAGTTTCCTATTCAACGTTCACTGGCTTATTAGTAAACATGGACAACTGTTAAGTAGATTATAGATAAAACAACTCAGTGATTTTCACACCTCTTCCGTTGAGATAGATTAAAGATGACGACCGTGGTCGGCTGAATCATTACATCTACCGCTATCCATTGGATTCTTGTGAGAAAGGGTTTCACGTGTGACATCACAGAAAGGACCGATAACCTGTATCACGTTACTCGTAGAAACTGATATAAAAGGCGATCAAAAAGTGCTTTACGATAAGATATTTTTTTTTCAAAAGTTCACATATGTGTTTGAATATGTATTTTCTTCATGTTTTTTTTTCACTTTACAACTTTTTAACGTTTCCTACGAGCTAACCTAAAATATATTTCTATATTGGACTTCAATAGATTTTTGCCCTTTAAGGATGAATCAGTGTTAGATTTTAAAAAAGGTGATAAATGATCTAATTTGTGTCAAAATTATAAAATTATCGGACAGCAGACAACTAGTCTAATATAGTTAGTGTTAATTAATGTACTTTTTATCCATGTAAATATTTTATCATATGAATATGGTATTTTACCGCAATTTAAAAAAATTGAAGTCTCTCAATGATGTCTGATAAATTATGTTTTGCTTTCGGATTAATTACATGAATATAATATAAAAAAATATTAAAATAATATCAATGAAGATATCACATGGTCATCAGAGTAAGACATACTGGACACATAAACGGTCTCAATATGATGAATAATTTCAAATCCCAAACTAGAGTAGATCAGGCGTCCTCTGTTAGCACGTTACAGCCGTCGCAAATGTTCCAGCGACATATCTCGAGTTCGACAAGCTCGATGAAAATGGCATACAACAATGGTCTCTGTAAATTGCAAACGGGATGGGACCCGGAGTCTGCAGTTAGTTTAAGATCCCCTGATTGGCGAAATGGTCGTGCTCCAGAATACAATTTATTATTCCATAGAAGGGGGCTTAATATTATTTAAGATCACAGTATCGACCATAACATTTCCTTAGTGACTAATGTTGTCGTATATTATGTGTTGGAATAGTACTTGGATCAGAAAGATTTACTTATTAATGTTAATTTGATATTATCATTATTCATATTTACTGCAATGAATGATACCTCTTGATATGGGACTATAAGCTTGGTATTATGTTTTTTATCCAAATAAGCAAAATTGAAGGAGTATAAATCGATAATCAAAACTTAAGTCCATTATAACACGTCGAATTAGATGTGAAGTGAATCATTTTACAATTTTGAAAAAGTTAAAATTTCGAAAATTTGGTAACACACCTTTGCCATCCCTCCATCTCTCCGCCTTAGAGTCTCTCTCTCTCTCTCTCTCTCTCTCTCTCTCTCTCTCTCTCTCTCTCTCTCTCTCTCTCTCTCTCTCTCTCTCTCTCTCTCTCTCTCAATCTATTAATATACATGGGATTCGCAATTGCTCATAGTGTTGAGACCGTTGTTGTACCTACCTTTTCACCTATCTTGACCTTTTCATCGTATTTGAGAGGTTTCCACGAAGCATTTGCGACGGTTGTGGCATGCTGGTAGGGGAAGCTGACTCCTTCCGGACACCTTGTCCCTTCCCGTTTGAGATTCGCATTTGTTCTCTGTGTTGAGACCATTGTTATGTACCGATATTCGGAATGTTTGAATCATTGAAGATTTTAGAGACAACTGAACGCGTATAGCTATAGGTAATACATGGAGAATCTTTGTATTTGGACGTATGGAGGGGTCTTACTTTTGATGTATTTTGGGGTGAAAATATTGCTTATATCCAATGCCCTTATTGACAAATTTGACCTTGAGGAATGGGCGATTACTCATTTCTTTATTTTCATTAGTCCTGACAAGTTTGAATAATCTGTGGTATAAAAATATAAAACATCTCAGATACCAAGCATAAATCTTTAGGATGTCAAGGACACAGATACAAATCCGTCAAAAATGGACAAACACGGACCTCTGGAAACCAAGAGCTTTGTATAAGATGTCTAAAATGATACCATGAAGTCGGAACTCTGGAGGACCAGCATCAGTAAAACATAGTAGATTTGTACAACTCACGCAATTGTTTCAAAGGGAGTGAGTACAGTTTTGTACGAATATGATGAAGACCTAATTGACGATTGACAAATGGTAGAAGATTATCGAATGAGACATAATGAATCTCGGTCTTGTTTTATTTTTTTGAGTCATAGCTACGATATCTTTTACTGGTTCGGTCAAATAGATTTAAAACATTTTCTTATTGGAATCCATGACTGGTAAGATTCCTTATGCTATCGATATGATCATTGCATCCGTTTGTACATTGCGACTCCAAAATGGGGTGGATCCAGGTGTGCTGAAGGAGTAATAGTGATTGATATTGATAGCCCTTTCATGATCATCGACGAAAAACTTTGGTATTCAGCAAAAAAAAAAAATTAAAATTAAATATAATTTTTACAACGGCTTATTAGTAACACATGTTCGGTAGGTTATCGATAAAACAACTCAGTCTTCACGTTTCGGCGAATTTCATACTTATACCGTAAAGATAGATTAAAGATGCCGACATGAGTCGGCAGAATCATTACCGCTATCCATTGACTTCTTGTGAGAAAAGGTTCAAGTATGACGTCACAGACAGGACCGAGAACCTGTATCGCGTTACTCGAGGTCTAAAGAAACTGATATAAAAGGCGATCAAAAAAGCTTCACGAAAAGATAATTTTTTCAAAAGCCCAAATATGATTTTGAATATGTATTTTTCTTCATTTTTCTCACTTTGCAGCTGTTTTATGAATTTGTTTCCTATGATCTAATCCAAACTATTTCAATATTGGACTTTCATTTGTCCTTTTAAAGATGACTCAGTGTAAAATTCTAAAAACGCTGATAGGTGATCTAATATTTGTGTCAAAATTATATAAAAAGACAAACAGTCGAATATAGTTAGTGTTAATTAATGTACTTTTATCCATGTAAATATTTATCACATGAATATGGTATTTTTATGCAATTTAAAAGAATTGAAGTTTCCCAATGTTGTCTGATAAATTATGTTTTGCTTCAGGATTAATAAAATGAATATATAGAGGATATTTGACAATTGTTTTTGAATAACATGTTTACTACATCTCGTGAAGCAGGAAAATACATATTTAACATATGTATATGTGTTAAATATGCATTCTCCAGCCTCACTCGACAGGTTACGACAGAATCTGAAGTTGGCTTTCCTTTTTTCATTTCACACTTTGAGCAACATAATATACGGGGCAGATCCCTCATGCGATATTAAGATCTGGGGGCAATATCTGAAATCCTTCGCCACAACTGGCCATAAAAATCATCAAGATCCTAAATATAATTCCTTTAATTAATATTACCTTCAACATCTACAGTTACACTGGTCCCTTTATGAGAAATATGCCTCAAAGATCATGCCAAAGTTAGACATGGATTGCAAACTCGTTTCGAAGTTCGCCAAATTCGATGTTCATTTTTGGTACTGTATCTCCAGTGTCACTGAATTTTTTTCAAAAACTTTCGAACTTTTGACGTTGATAGTGGATATATTAAACATTTACACTGCCTTTCAACCACTTAAACGCACTCAATCTTAACATAATAGCGTCTGCTTTTTAGTTGCGACAGAACAAATCTGTGTGTAGCCATTTTGTTTAGCTTCGATACGGCATTATAAATAGCTCATGAAAATCCCTCATTGATACGTCGTATCTACAGTGCGTGTTCAAAAGTTGATACCACGGCAGCACCAATTATTGACACTTGCTAGCAAATGTGATCATTTTATAATCAAACAATGAATTTACAATTATCATTACATTATAGATGGGATTAATTGATTGGATTTTCGTTAGTGGTCTGGTACTGTATTTTGATTGGCTTTTTGATGCCAATCAAAATACAGTAAAATCAATGAAAATAACAGTAGAAAATAACAGTGAAAAATAAAGCTTTTATTTAATTGATAAATTTAATAAAAAATGTAATACAATACAAAAACATTATTAAAATAATAACAATGAAGAAGTACATATGGTCATTCGATACACCATGTCCATCAGAGTGAAATATATTGGACACATTGACGGTCTCAATATGACGAATAACTGCGAATTCCAAACGGGATTAGACCAGGTATCCCCTGTTAGCATGTTACATCCGTCGCAAATGTTTCATGAAAACATCTAGAGTACGGTAAAGAAGGTCAAACTCGGTGAAAACGTCATAAACAACGGTCTCAATACGAAGAATAACTGACTGTGAATCGCAAACGGTAACATATTTTTGCCATCCATCTCTCTCTCTCTCTCTCTCTCTCTCTCTCTCTCTCTCTCTCTCTCTCTCTCTCTCTCTCTCTCTCTCTCTCTCTCTCTCTCTCTCTCTCTCAGTTAATCTATTATTATACATGTATTACAGAGAACCGGTAGTCGTTTTAGGATTGTCACTGTATATGGAGCACATGACGACCAGCTGATTTGGGTACCAATTGTGCACCTCTTTTGGCTGACATCTTTTTGTATTCATATGAAGCGGAATTTATACAGTCTCTGCTCTCCAAAGGAAACAAACAGTTAGCATCTCGGTTCAATTTTGCTTAAGGTTATTACGATGACGTCCTGTTCTTAAATAATTCAGAATTTCAGAATTACTTCGGCCATATATATTCTGTTGAGCCAGAGATCAATGACACGACAGAGAGCAACACATCTGCTTCTTACCTAGATTTACTCCTGTCGATTCGAAAATTACGGTCAACTTCACACCTCCCTTGTGGTACAAACGCGACAATTTCAATTTACATAATATTAGGTAGTATTCTGGAGCACGGCCACACACAGTGACTTTCGCCTACTTGTGTTTTTTTTTACAGAACTTGACCTCTTCACTGAATTTGACTCGTTCATCGTGCTTGAAAGGTTTTCATGGAACATTTGCGACTGGTGTGGCATGCCAGCAGAGGATGCTGACTCCTTCCAGACACCTTTGGGATTCGTAATTGTTCTTCATGTTGAGGCCATTGCACATCAAATTAGTAGTGTTCTAATGGACTTGAGCTTCGATTATTAATTGGTACTTCTTCATTTTTACTTCATGACGATGCACATCTCTTTTCCCTATCTTTTTATTCATAAACACCAAAAAAAAGTTTTGACATCGTATAATTTTCTGTCTTTCTCAAATTTCAAAATAAAAATTTATTATATTTTTCAAATAAACGATGACTTAAATAACAAATTATTTAAGCAAATAATTGCAACTAAGTTACTTCGGAAAACATTATATGATCATAACAAAATTGATATTCAGCTTAGTATTACAGTCGCGCCATCTATGGAAGTACTGGACAGTATCGTCAACAATTTAATAGTGATAATGAGTTTGAGCAAACTCTCCACCGAGAGAGAACAAAAATATATGGAAGCTCCGTGTGGTTATTCGTTTCTCTTTAACTCTAATAATTTTAATTCTATTAAATTGCCATAATATGCATTGGTAACTCTGGACTTACAATTCATTAACAGCTGACAGAGCCACGGAGTACTTCAGTGCAATAGATCTGAATATTGATCAATGTATATGATCAAAATACTTTTAGACAGGAAATCTATGAAAACATATGGTGGCAGAGAAAGGTCATTTAGGAATAAAATGAATTTTGTTCATCCGTACAAACAATTAATTCGTCCGTACAAAATAATTCGTTGTACGTACAAAATCCTAATTCGGCCGTACATGACTCTTTCCGGACACATGGCATTATCCCGTTTGGAATTCGCAATTGTTTTTCATGTTGAGACCATTTACACATCTAATTTATTGTGTTATAATGGACTTGAGTTTTGATTATCGATTGGTACTTCTTCAATTTTACTTCGACATACAATGAACTATTCCTAACTCCTGGTTCCTTCACGTTTGACACTCGCAATTGCTCTTCGTGTTGAGACATCATAGTTGTATCTACCTTTTCAACTAAGTTGACCTTTTCACGAAGCATTTGCTAGCAATGCTAGCAGTGGAAGCTAACTCCATTCTGACGCCTGGTCCCTTCCCGTATGAGATTTGCAATTGTTCTTCGAGTTGAGACCGTTATGTCTACCTTTTGAATTAACTCAGCTATTTCAACGAACTTGAGAGGTTTCCACGAAGCATTTGCGACGGGTTTGGCATGCTGCCAGGAGAAGTTGACTCCTTCCTTCCGGACACCTGGTCCTATACCGGGATGGGATTCGTAATTGTTCTTCATGTTAATTTTTATATCTAATTTGCAATTATTGAGAAATCATTCTTCTCTGTACGGAAAAAATTCTTTGTACGGACGAATTAGGTTTTTGTAAGGACGGATTCGTTCTTTGTGCGGACAAATGAAAAGTTTTGCAGCAGATTATCGGCATTCCAATGGGTATCATTTGTGCACCTCTCTTGGCTGACATCTTTTTGTATTCATATGAAGCGGAATTTATACAGTCTCTGCTCTCCAAAGGAAACAAACAGTAAGCATCTCGGTTCAATTTTACATTAAATTTTGTCCATAAATAATTCAGAATTTCAGAATTATCTCGGCCAGTTGTGTCCTGTTGAGCTATAGATCAATGAGATGACAGAGAGTAACACATCTGCTTCTTACCTAGATTTACTCTGGTCGATTGGAGAATTACGGTCAACTTCACACATCCTGTTATGACAAACTCGACGATTTCAATTTGTAACCTACTAAGAATCAATTAACAGCTCAAGATCGTATAGATTTTATTGAACAGCAAGTGTAACATCAATAAAACATACAGATTATAGTAGCTTGTGTCAAAATGGCGGTCTCTCTCTCTATATATCTCACTGGGGCCCTAAAACCCTGGTGCTTATTTACGAATGTCAATTCAGAATAACGCAGAACAGCAGTATTCTAGAAGTTTCTCCCGCTTTGTAACCGAAAAATAACCAGGGAAATACGGGTGCCGTACCCATCGAAATCTGTCAAAGTTTCACCTTGTCTAACCTTTTGACACCATCGTAAATATTGTTTAACATTACAATCGAAAATGCCGAAATTTTTTACCAAGGATGACTATGACAGAGTATGACCTATGTAACCTTGTTGCTGAAACATTCTCCAAAAATCAATTTCTACATTCATATTTAAACCCTTATTAGTAAATTTGATTAAAATGTGTCGGTAACTTGTTTGTCCAAAACATATATTTAATTATGTAATTTCCCCTGCCCACATTCCTCACATACAATGTATGTAATGTATGTTATATTTTACATCAGGACACACCAATGTTATTATCTGTTTATATTTATTTAAAAGTTAATATTTAGATAAAAGTATTTTCCTCCCGAAACTCATAGTGTTACAAATTTCCATATCACGAACTTGAACTTCCATTTTTAATTGGTACTTCTTCATTTTTACTTCAAGACGATGCAGATCTCTTTTCCCTATCATTTTATTTATGAACACAAAATCATTAGTTATGACATCGTATAATGTTTTGTCTTTCTCAACTTTCAGTATAAATAAGAATTTATTATATATATATTTTTCAAATAAAGGATGACATAAATAACAAGTTATTGAAGCAAATAATTGCAACTAAGTTACTTCGGAAAGCATTGTATGATCATAACAAAATTGATATTCAACTTAGTATTACAGTGGCGCCATCTACGGATGTACTGGACAGTATCGTCAGCAATTTGATAGTGATAATGAGTTTGAGTAGACATTCCACAAAGAGAGAACAAAAATATATGGAAGCTCCGTGTGGTTATTCGTTTCTCTTTAACTCTAATAATTTTAATTCTATTAAATAGCCATAATATGCATTGGTAACTTTGGACTTACAATTCATTAACATCTGACAGAGCCACGGGGTACTTCAGTGCAATAGATCTGAATATTGATCAATTTATATGATCAAAATACTTTTAGACAGGAAATCTACGAAAACATATGGTGGCAGAGAAGGGTCATTTAGGAATAAGATGAATTTTGTTCATCCGTACAAACAATTAATTCGTCCGTACAAATAATTCGTTGTACGTACAAAAACCTAATTCGGCCGTACATGACTCCTTCCGGACACATGGCATTATCCCGTTTGGAATTCGCAATTGTTTTTCATGTTGAGATCATTTACACATCTAATTTATTGTGTTATAATGGACTTGAGTTTTGATTATCGATTGGTACTTCTTCAATTTTACTTCGACATACAATGAACTATTCCTAACTCCTGGTTCCTTCACGTTTGACACTCGCAATTGCTCTTCGTGTTGAGACATCATAGTTGTATCTACCTTTTCAACTAAGTTGACCTTTTCACGAAGCATTTGCTAGCAATGCTAGCAGTGGAAGCTAACTCCATTCTGACGCCTGGTCCCTTCCCGTATGAGATTTGCAATTGTTCTTTCGAGTTGAGACCGTTATGTCTACCTTTTGAATTAACTCAGCTATTTCAACGAACTTGAGAGAGGTTTCCACGAAGCATTTGCGACGGGTCCTATACCGGGATGGCATGCTGCCAGGAGAAGTTGACTCCTTCCTTCCGGACGGACCTTTGTGCGGACTCTAATAATTTTAATTATCAGCATAATGGGTATAGCCATACATATGCATTCATATGAAGCGGACTTTGGGAAACAAACAGTACTTACAATTCATTAAATTTTGTCCATCTGACAGAGCCGGCCAGGGGTCCTTTGAGTGATCAATGAGATCTGAAGTAAACACATCTGCTTCTTATCTAATTTATCTGGTCGATCAAAATACTTTTAGACAAAAATTTCGAAACTAAGAATCAATTAACAGCTGGTGGCAGAGAACAGGTGTAACATTTAGGGAAGAATAGTAGCTTTTGTTCATATCTCACTGTACCCTGGTGCTTATTTACGAATTAATTCAGAATAACGCAGTACAGCAGTATAAAGTTCGTTTAACGTACAGGGAAATACGCTAATTCGACCGTACATGACTCCTTCCAGACACATGGTCTTACCCGTTTGGAATTGTTATTCATGTTGTGTTATAACGGACTTGAGTTTTGATTATCGATTGGTCCAAAACATACGTAATTTCCCCTGCCCACATCAAATTTAATTCTACATACAATGAATTATCTCCTTATACTTTAAAAGTTAAATATTTAGATAAAAGTATTTTCCTGGTTCAAATTTCCATTCACGAACTTGACACTCGCAATTGCTCTCTTCGTTTTTACTTCAGACTCCTCTTTTCCCTATATACCTAAACAAAATTGACCTTTTTTGTCAACCGAAATTATTTGCGACGGGTGTTATTGGCATGCTGCCAGCATTGTAGAAGTTGACTCCTTTACTTCCGGATGTAACCTGGTCCTATACAATTTGGGATAATGGGATTTCCACAAAGAGAGAACAAAAATAATGGTTCGTTTCATGTTAATTTTTATATCTAATTTGCCGTTATTGAGATAATCTGAATATCAATTTCTATGGACCAAAAATCGACGAATTAGAGAAGGGTCATCATGTACAGTCCGTACAAATTCTTTGTACGAAAGCTACGACCGTAATTAGGTTTTTGTAAGGACGGATTTTGTTCGTTGTCTTCAAATTTTATTCTACAAATGAAAATTCCTAACTCCTGTTTTCCAGTTTGACACTTTGTCGGCATTCCAATGGGTACCAATTGTGCACCTGCCTCTTGGCTGACACCTGTGTTTGTATTTCATATAAATATCTAATTTGCGGAGAAATTTATACAGTTCTCTGCAAATCTCCACGAAGGAAACAAATAGTCGGCATTCCAGGGTACCAATTCTGCATCTCGTTTCAATTTTTTGTTACATATAAAGCGTTTATATCGCTCTCCGGAAACAAATGTTCTCTCCAATAACATATATTCAGTTCTTTCAGAATTTCAGAATTATCTCGGCCAGATGTATCCTGTTGAGCTAGAGATCAATGAGATGACATAGAGTAACACATCTGCTTCTAATCTAGATTTACTCCGGTCGATTGTACAGTTACGGTCAACTTCACACACCCCTTTATGACAAACACGACGATTTTAATTTCCATATCACGAACGTCCCGTTTCTAAGTAGTAATATTCCATTTTTTTCTGCCTATAGCGTTTTCATTTCACAACTTATACGTTATGCCAGGGCATGCTCTTCTTATGAATGTTTTATTCTGAGAGCAAAACGACTTGCCAATAAACTACTTGCACAAGGTTACGTTGTTGAACGCTTGGAGTCGTCGTTTAAGAAGTTTTATAGTCGATACGGGGATCTTGTTAACATTATGAAGTCCCCCTCTCAGAAATATTAGATAGTATTCTGGAGTACGGCCACAAACAGTGATTCCCTTTCACCAAACGTCTTTTTCACCGAACTTGTTATCACCAAACTTGACCTTTTCACCGAATTTGACTAGAAAGGTTTCCATGGAACGTTTGCGATGGGTTTGGCACGCCAGCAGAAGACGCTGACTCCTTTCGGACACCTGGTCTTATACCGTTTGGGCTTCGCAATTTTTCTTCATGTTCAGACCATTTACACATCTAATTCGTCGTATTATAATGGACTTGAGTTTTGATTATCGATTGGTACTTCTTCAATTTTACTTTGTACATACAGAGTTGTTTGCACAGGAAAATAAATGTTTTTTTGTTTTATTTTTACGTGGGCCCTCAAAATCGCCGTAGAGTTGTATCAGATTTTAAAGATAATTTTTGTATTTGTTATATTCAAATCTACTGCACTGAGGTAAACCAGAGGTGCTGTCAGTTGTTTATGAATTATCAGTAAAAATATATTACCAAAGCATATGTCAATAGCATTGAATTAATATGATAAATATTTAAAGAGATATATTTTTGTTTTCTTTCTGGGAAATGTGTGTGTTGTAAGCAATGTCTAGTCAAAACCATCATAAATGTCAAATTGTTGACGATGCTATCCAGTATCCAGTACAGATGGCGTCACTGCAATAATACGCTGGATCAATTTTGTCTTGATCAAACAATTTATATTGTTGTTAATTACAAAACTTATAACATTATTGTTTTGGTGAGCAACTGAATGTCTTACATGAGTCATCGTTGAATTGACAAAAATAAAAGAAAAACCCTACTCGTACTGAAAGTAGAGAAAGTCAAGAAACCGTACGGTGTCGTGAAGAAAAATAATTCTAGGTAAAGAGAGTTTTCTATTCATTCTTAACTGATTGCAATGGGATTCGCATAAAATGAAGGTTGTCGATCCAAAGGTCGACTCTGTATGTGTAATACATTAGTAGATTGTGAAACAACGAGAGAGAGAGAGAGAGAGAGAGAGAGAGAGAGAGAGAGAGAGAGAGAGAGAGAGAGAGAGAGAGAGAGAGAGAGAGAGAGAGAGAGAGAGAGAGATGATGGTAAGAAAATAAATGACTTCTCGAGTTTTCGAAAGTTTAGACATTCCAAAATTATGAAATGACTCACTTCAAGTTATTAGTGTTCCAGAATGCAAAAGCAACACGTAAGGAAAAACCACATAATACCACTTGATATTCCCTCGGCTAGTTATATGTTCCCCCTGGGAGGATTTTTCTGAACAAATACAAAATATCAAAATACAACTAAATGAGCCATGTATACACTCTTGCCGTTGGTGCGTTTAGGAATCTTGAGGTAACCAAAAGAATAAACAAAGCGAGCGTTATGTCATCTCAGTCATACATGCTAATTATCTAATTGTTATATCCATGAATGTTAATGAAATACCTGAAATAAGTAATTGTTCGACAATATTTTTTTCGTTTCTAAAGAAAATATTATATATAAAAGGTTTTGCAAGAAATACCATTTTAAAATACACTCTCTTACATAGAGAGGTAAGATAAGGTATTCAGATTTAGTGTTATTCTCGCAAAACAACATTGAATTTATAAACTATGCACATTCATAAGCCTAGTCCTTCAATTAAAATAGTAAAAGAATCTTACTCAGATAATGAATTTATTCATCAAAATGTTGATATACATTCCCTGTTTAAGTATTAGATAAAACCATTGGCAAACCTCGCAAAATGTTTCATCTAAATGCTAGTACAATTTTAGAATATTATAAACATACTACCAAAGTTATAGAAACAATTTGAATCAATTTACAATACAAGCGCAATTTGTATTATGTAACATTTTTGTAATAACTGGCATGATTTACACTTCCTAGTAATAACAGTTATAATTACATTTCAGTTACATGTACATACCTTGTCCATTGACGTGTTTTTTAGGGATTGTTTTTCATTTTTTGAAATAGCATGGAGTATAGCATGAAATATATATGCATTGGGATGATGGAAAAAAAATCCGTGCATGAATCATTGCATATATATTCCATGTTAGGTTTTCAAAAAATGTAAAACAAACCTTATATATCTACCACTTTCTGTGATATTATAGTCAGCTGGTTATGAAATCCATTCTATATAATTGACTATGCGGTTGGTTTTTTTTCATATGACGTAACAACGTAACAGCTATGGGAGACGAGAAGTTCCCGTTTTGTGCCCGGAAATACTAAATGAAAATACGGTTTATTTTCTTATTTTCATATCATTTTGAAGGAAACTAGAGATATGGAAAATTTTGAATACTTATTGTCAAACTTGAATGAAGATTACTTTATATCCGATCGCTTGGTGCAGGAAGGTTAAATGTTTCAGAAGAAATGACCGCGGCCATAGCCATGCTGCTGAATTATGACTGGTTTATTTACAATATAAAAAAAATTTCAGATACCAAAGTATAAATCAATAGAATGTCCAGGACAAAGATACAAATCCGGTAATAATGGACAAACACGGACCTCTCGAAACCAAGACGTGGGATCAGGTGCCATGGAGGAGTAAGCATCCACTGTCGACCGGTCACACCCGCCGTGAGTCCACAGTCAAGTCCATTGAAACACGTGAAGAGTGTATCCTCGTCACAAACAGTACAGACGTCTCAAAAACCGCCAACGAAAAGGCAACTCAACATTGCACTTAGTGAAAGTGAGCTACGTGTGTATGTAGGATTTCCAGAATTTGTATTAAACCCAAGTTCCTCTAAAAACAATAATAGTAATGTGCCTTACAAATAAAAACTATATTATTTGAGGCTTTCTCTGCTGGTACCAGTACATATTGGTCATGTAATCTACCCAGTTCAGTTACTACTTTTGGATCATTGAATACAGAGGGATAACGTGTTTACATAGTACCTTTAAGTTTTCGAATACCAGATTTTATCAACCATCGTATGGCTTTCAGCCATTCAAAGTGTCTGGTTCTACGTCTTCATGTTTGGCCCATCGGCTGGCATAATCTTCGACAGAATCCATAACTAAACTGAAATTCTGACGCCAATTTAAGGAACGGAATTCCCGATATTGAAGGCCCCTTAAAAAAAAGATTTGAGGCTTTCATTTCTACAATAGAAACGTCGCCGGTGATAAATATTATAAACATAAGTTATAATGCTCAAGACGATATCGTTTCTGTCGATTAGACTTCGTCAGTTGAGCTTTAATTTAAAAGTTATGTGTATTTTCTAAAGAGAAAATGTTATTATACAAGGCCAAATAATATCTCTAAAAGTATAGCCAAAATCCGTCTAAGAGTAACCATTGTTAAAAATGACTATCTTAGCTTTAGAAAAAAAATTGAATTTAAATGATGTTAACAGTGCCAAATACTACTTTAGTATAAGATGAACAGCTGGTACCGAAATACCAGATACTAGGTTTATGTATACCCTCGGGGACTCAAACGGTCCACCAGCAGTGGCAACGACCTAGTGGTTATAAATATTAAAAACTTAATACCAGTTATAATGCTCAAGACGATATCGTTTCTGTCAGTTAGACTTCACCAGTTAAGCTAGCTCCAGTTTAAAAGTTATGTGTATTTTCTAAAGAGAAAATGTTATTATACAAGGCCAAATAATACCTCTCAAAGTATAGCCAAAATCCGTCTAAGAGTAACCATTGCTAAAAATGACTATCTTAGCTTTCGAAAAAAATTTGAATTTAAATGATGTTAACAGTACCAAATACTACTTTAGTATAAGATGAACAGCTGATACCGAAATACCAGGTAATAGGTTTATGTATACCCTCGGGGACTCAAACGACCTAGTGGTTATAAATATTATAAACATAATACCAAATTTATAACATGCCCGATAGGATTGTATTTGAAAGGAGATGAAGCACATGAACATGTGACAGTGTTGTGTAGAAGATGGTTGATGGCTAGGCACTGCAAAACCTGATTGTAATTGAATAGCTTGGATGTGATGCCAGGTGTATAGCTATATGAAATGCAAGGCGTGGTCTTCAGTTTAAAATATGGTGGAATACAGGACTGAACTTTTTTTGTGATTTAGAACATTGCTAATGTTTAAAGCGTCTATACACCAAATTTGCGTTTGAATTCTGATATACCATTAATGGGATATATTATAGAAAGTTTAAGTGTGACATGGGAGAAGGGCGGCAGCTAATATTCTTCATGACAAGTGCATGTTACCATTCTATTTGACACTTTTAACCACTTTTTCAGCTGGGAATCGGGGTGACTGACTGAGTGAATCGTACGTAACTTACGTATTTCATACGGCCTGATTTCACAGGATGCGAGTGAAAGCAAACAAATCGAATTGTTTATCAGATATGCTTGGCAAAGTTGCACAAGGCCTAACTCTCTTTTTACTGTTCAACAGACAAGTTACAATTGCAACTACGAATCGAACTTTCATTTATATGGTCTGTGGTTCTGGTCATAACATGACCTAGATAATAGCGATATGGGCCTATAGGCTGCACAGTGTGCTACCGATGAAATCTCGTGTTGCTGATTTTTTCTGTGATTTTCATTTGTTTTGTGTTAGGCCTAATGTATGGCTTTTAGGATTAAATATATAAGAAATAAGCATGTGATATGATTCGTTCATTAAGCAATGAAGGGAACTGCAGTCGGTATGTAAATATATGACTATATAATGAGGGCCATCTTGGCACCGGAGGGTTCGAGCCTCGGCAGAGGCAGCTGCCTTTTCATGTCCTTTGGATGAGACATTAAAAACCGAAGTGTCGATACGTTAAAGAACACTCACTGCTAAATGGCCGTTAGTGCCGAGCATAAGCCAAAATTTGAGTAAAAGATTCTTGAGTGGGACGTTAAACAACAATACAACAACAACTTACAAGTGATGATGTTATTGCAAATGCCTTTTTTTACTCAAGAATCCTTTAGTCATAGTTAGTGTGCGTGTGGAGGGAGGGGGCTCCATAGTTTACGAATGTAAGTCTTTGATACTGAACTTGCAACGACTAATATAGTTGAAGTATCTATTACTAACTAAGTGTGTTATTAATCTGAATTCATAAATAGTTATTTTACACAGTTAATTATTTGTGAAAGATACATGTCTAAAGTGTCTGTTCAAAGAATGTATCGAGCCTTGATATAAAAGACTTGATTTATATAAAGAATAACTGCTCCTATTATCAGACATATTCTAATAGTTAACAAAACAATATCTAAAAAAAAGAAACGAATATGTTCGGCGTTTACGTGTGATATTGAAAGATAATTTCATATAACGAGAAAGAATAATTCAAATCATTTGCTGAATTTACCCATCGTAGTCAGACAGAGGTCATCTTTGTCAAGTTATATCGCTCGATTGAAAATTTTCAATTTTTATACTTATTTGTAATTTCAAAACATTGAAAAAATAAGAATATGATACGTATTTTCTTGTGGTACGAAAAATAATTTTATACTATGAGTAGAAAATATTCAAATTACTTATTGAAAATATACATGTAGTCCAGAAATGAGTAAATTTCAGCAATTAAAAAGGTTTGTCCTGAAAACATGGTATTTAATAAGTTTTTAATAAGTATTTAATAAGTTTTAAAATTAATTTGTGATTTAAAAATTCAAAATAAAGAATATAATTTGAGCTTGTTGCAGTATGAAAGATCATTTTATTTAAAAAAAAAAAAAATTCAGATTACTTTTTTGATATATGTATCGTGTTCAGACAAGAGTAAATTTCGGTCATCTTTGTGTAATACCATTTGAGTCGAAATTTAAGCGTTACACAGATTTAGCGTTTTGTCCTGAAAATATGGTATTTCATTTTTTTATAATTTTAGCGATTTTATGAATAAAAAAGATAACTCTTACCGAAGACGAGGACTGAATTGTTTGCGGTATTCTACTTTAGCGATCTCAACAATTTTGCTAAAATGCCAAAATTAAATTCTCGCTAAAATTTATGCTTATACGGTATATAGGTCGACAGGACATTTTGAAGATACAAAAGATTTTAATTTATTTTAAAACATCAAAAGAAAGGATGTGATTTGAACATTCTTGTATGAAAGATAATTTTACACTATAAGCATAGGTATTTGGAATTATTTTTTGAAATTAATTCTGAGGTGTCGAGACAAGGATGAAACCTTCTTTGTTTATATTATCTGACAACGACATTTTTAGTAAAAAGTCCGAAAAAGTTTTAAACTTATTTTGATTATTTCAAAGCATCAATAGAAAGGTACTGAATTGAATTTTCGCATTTGAAAGGTAATTTTTAATTATGGATATTAAAGAAAATATAGATGATCAAGTTTGATCTTCTACAGTAATCTATCATACAAGTGTGATACGAGATGATAGATAAACCCACGCTGAACAAACTTAACATACACGATCTCACGCAAACATCCACACACACACACACAACCGGAGAGTGAATGTGTATGTGTACGTTTTTTCATGCTATTTTAATTGTTTTGTCTTGATGAATTGACAGGTCATCCCGAAAATTTGACATTCATTTTGTCCGTGACATTTTTGTGCTTTATATATTCTTTTCCTGACTTGTATCTATTGCTTAGATCAGACACCCTAGGATATATAGTGTTTTTGGTTTTAATTTTTTGTATATATAATATTATGTTAAAATTTTATGTCCTCCAAAGGACAAAAGATCGTCTGCCACTTGATAAAGGCCAAGAGGCCAAAAATTTGTAAGTTTTGGGGGTTTAAATATTTTTTCGTGTATATATAAACAACCAGTTAAACGAATGTTTTTCCGATCGAGTACTCGGTTACTTGGTAACTCGTGTAATATTGCAGTTGCAGACCAAGATATTATTCAAAGTTGAAGGTGCAAGGAGAGATATATATTTGCCCGAGAAGGTATATTATCTTATATCCGGAAAAATGTTTAATCTTAAAAGCTCTGTGGGTCATTCTATAGCTTTCGGACACAACATAGGGAAGGCCCCTGTTGTCCAATCTAAATATCAACTTGGTAGCTTTATTGATATTAAAAATGAAAGATTCAGCAGGCGCAAGTACCCAAAATCCAATTCTAGAAGATTCTGTAATACGCTTCGCTTTGATATTCCAATGTTTTGTATTTAATTGAATTAAGCCAAATCTGAATGGGTTTGATACCCCTGAACCATACATTGATTAAGAAATGTATCGTTTTATTCAATGATATAACTATAAGTTGTTTTCTGAATTCCAGGTGTAATTGGCGGCATTTTCTTAGTTTAACCAGCGATTAAGCTTAACAGATATCTTAACGGTATTAAAGACAATATTATCTTAAAATTAATACGAATTATCATACTGAAAACAATCCATTACAGGTATATATCTCCCAGTTATAAAATACAAACAACTCCCGCTGGATTTAAAAAACCAAGCGACACATATAAAGACACTAATTGTTGTATAAACACGTATCTAACAAGGATTAACAGTTAGGCTTTCATTTTTATTTCTAAATATTTTAAAAATGCAAAATTCATGTGATTTTTAAATTATATTCCAGTACTCAAGTATTGATTTCAGTATTCGATAATCTGACAATCCGACAAGTACTGGGTTACCGATTACTCGTTGACAACCCTAATAAGATATCTACAATGCATTTATCATTTTCATTCCTAAGCGAGATTATGTATGAATGAATGATTTCGATTTTTTTTCATAAAAAGATATTGAAAATAGAGACGTAGAGTTGAGATACGGATATGGTATCATAGAAGACCAAATAATAAGCAGCAATTTTGCCTAACAGTAACCACTGCTTTTTGTTTGTTTTTAATTTTGCAGTTAAAATGGTGTTCTATGCTACAATCAACATTTTCGTCAGTTAGATGATAACATCAATAAAAGATGACTATCTTAACCAGGTTTTATTTTGCCTAAAGTCTAATTTTTTTATTGATAATTTTTTGTTCAACAAACGTTTTACCCAAAAACACCCCATTTCTGTAAAATGGTTGTTTACTGGACCAATGCTTATCATTTAAGATATTTGCTATTTCACTTTATTATTACAAGGAACCATAAATCAATGATTAATTCCTGTTTTCCAGTTTCCATCATTTATGTTAACTTTTAATGACTTTCCCCCAACTGTAATAAACAATTATTGTCAATTGTGCTCAGACGACGTATCAATTAAGACCTCTGCAATAAGACTATTAATTTAATCGCGAAAAAGGACATTAAATGAAGGAATCATTGATTTCAATTTTCAGTTGGTTTTGTTAAATTTCAATGGTTTTTACCCCAAAACACATGGGATCAGGTGCTATGGAGGAGTAAGCATCCACTGTCGACCGGTCACACCCGCCGTGAGTCCACAGTCAAGTCCAATGAAATACGTGAGGATTGAATCCTCGTCACAATTGGTACAGACGTCTCAAGAACCGCCAACGAAAAGGCAACTCAACATTTCTTTTAATGAAACAGAGTAGCCGCAAACAAGACTATTATACCGACCGTAAAATTTGCGGAACGTTGACATTAAACGCGGTATTCGATATCCCTGTGTCAATAATTTGTCAGTGAATAGTTTACCTCTGTATATGAAATCTTCATATGTTGTACACGCCCTGCCATATCGGATCATTTGTGAAGTATAAACTCCATATGCGAGTGACTGAGGGATATTACTACTTAAATGCGTTATCAGTGCCACAAATTACTTTAGTATAAAATTATCAGCCGGACACCCACTACAGCTTAAATACAGAGTATACAATATACAACATTCCTGGTTAAACAGCTGGCTTCAATATATATTTGTATATTTAACTTCAATAGTTCTTAAAACGTTTAAAACGAATCGATGTTAAATTCTACATCATAGTACTGAAAGTAATGAAAGAAGGTGACGGATGATAGAGCTTTGATTATGCAATACCAGTTTTATCTACCGACATGGATGTAGCACGTTCTGTGAAATGTGTGTCGATCACGTGCATTATTTTCTTCTCACAAAACTGCTATTTAAATATTGTCCAATAATTTGGTTGTCATGCAGTTGTCAGCATTCATGCCCGTTCCATTTCCAATGTGTAATTTGCATGTCAATTCTAATATTTTCGTCTGTGAAATGTATGACACAGTCACAGAAACATTCAGGAATATTAGACATGACTGTGTTAGTGGCCTATGTAAAAACGTAAAAACCTAGTCAGTGTGACTTAAAATGGGGCACAGAATGGATGTTTTCTAAAGCTATACAAGTAAAGACCGGCAATACCGATATTGTAGCATTCAAGGCCAAATAATAAACAGAAATGTCGTCTAACAGTAACCACTGTCTTTTATTATTTTAAACGTTGCTGTTAAAATGATGTTTTACGCTAAAATCGACATCTTTTTTCAGTTGTATGGTGGGATTAACTACAATAAGATATGATTATCTTAGCTTTTTCTAACTGAAATGCTGTAGACTGTTTTCATCAATGCCAGGATGTAGATTGATGTTGCTTAGAAACAAGACTACACTTTATATCTGTTTTCTAACCGATCTACGTGTATTGGTTAATGATCATTAACACGGAAAAAATACTTAATTTAACGATCCCATTTTAACAAATATTATTTTGGCTTTCAGGATACTAATTTCGTCAAACAACACTCTGATTCTACACATCAATATACTGAATTTGATATAAAAAACATGCTGGAATTTCTAATAGACAATATATTTGTAATGTTCGGAGACGTGGTCTTTCAACAAACCATCGGCATTCTTATGGGGACCAATTGTGCTCCTTTATTGGCCAACCTGTTCCTTTATTCATACGAAGCAGATTTCATTCAGAAACTGCTGAATCAAAAGAAGAAAAAGTTAGTGGTGTCCTTTAATTTGACATTAAGATATATCGACGACGTTTTGTCAATTAATAATGACAATTTTCATACATATGGCAATGCGATATATATCAACGAACTAGATATTTAGACATTTTACTTAATATAGATACAGATGGGAAATTAGCAACTACGCTTTTCGACAAACGCGACGATTTCGGCTTTCCCATCGTAAATTTTCCACATTTAAGTAGTAATATCCCTCAGTCACCCGCATATGGAATTTATATTTCACAAGTGATCCGATATGCCAGGGCGTGTACAGCATATGAAGATTTCATATACAGAGGTAAACTACTCACTGACAAATTATTGGCACAGGGATATCGAAAACTGTGTTTAATGTCAACGTTCCGCAAAGTTTACGGTCGATATAATAGTCTTGTTTGCGATTACCTTGTTTCGCTAGGTGAAATGTTGAGTTGCCTTTTCTTTGGCGGTTGTTGAGACATCTGTACCAATTGTGATGATGATTCACTCATCATGTGTTTCATTGGACTTGACGTGGACTCACGGCGTATGTGACAGGTCGACAGGGGACCTGATCCCACATCTTGGTTTCCAGAGGTCCGTGTTTGTCCATTTTTATCGGGTTTGTACCTAGGTCCTGGACATTCTATTGATTTATACTTTGTTATCTGATATTTTTTTTTATATATTTAAGTATAACTTACTCATGTACAGTAATATATAGGTTGAAATGACGTTGTATTTGTGTGAGATCTTGGAAATGTCAGTGCTAATTAAAACCCAGAAAAACAAACGCCTTTTGGAGATTATTAGTCGACAATTAGTTCATGTAAAAATATGAAAATGTAAATAAAATTCAGATCAATAGAATGTCCAGGACATAGATACAAATCCGGTAAAAATGGACAAACACGGACCTCTTGAAACCTAGAGGTGGAATCAGGGGCTATGGAGGAGTAAGCATCCCCTGTCGACCGGTCACACTCGCCGTGAGTACACAGTCAAGTCCAATGAAATACGTCAGGAGTGAATCCTCGTCACAATTGGTACAGACGTCTCAAAAACCGCCAACGAAAAGGCAACTCAACATTTCACTTAGTGAAACAGAGTAGTCGCAAACAAGACTATTATACCGACCGTAAAATTTGCGGAACGTTGAAATTAAACGTGGTTTTCGATATCCCTGTGTCAATAATTTGTCAGTGAGTAGTTTACCTCTGTATATGAAATCTTCATATGTTGTACACGCCCTGGCATATCGGATCATTTGTGAAATATAAATTCCATATGCGGGTGACTGAGGGGATATTACTACTTAAATGTGGAAAAGTTACGATGGGGGAAAGCCGAAATCGTCGCGTTTGTCATATACCTTAGTTGCTAATGTCCCGTCTGTGTTTATATTAAGTAAAATGTCTAAGTATGAAGCGTGTGTGCTTGATTCTGTTGTATCTTTAATTTCTACTTCGCTGGGATATATCACCATTGACATATGTATGAAAATTGTCATTATTACTTGTCAAAACGTCGTCAGTATATCTAAATGTCAAATTAAAGGACACCGCTTACTTTTTCTTCTTTTGATTCAGCAGTTTCTGAATGAAGTCTGTTTCGTATGAATAAAGGAACAGGTCGGCCAATAAAGGAGCACAATTGGTTCCCATAGGAATGCCGACAGTTTGTTGAAAGACCACGTCTCCGAACATTACAAATATATTGTCTATTAGAAATTCCAGCATGTTTTTTTATATCAACTTCAGTATATTTATGTGTAGAATCAGAGTGGTGTTTTAACGGAATAAGTATCCTGATAGCCAATCACTAGATATGTTAATTTTCGGGTACCACTTTATTGAAAAAAAACAGTTGCCTATGATGCTGAAAAGTCTTTCTTTCAATTTTTTATGTGGAATAGTAGTGTAAAGAGTAGAGAAGTCATACGTTTTGATACTGTGAATTCGAGAAAAACTGTGTGCATTCAAATTTTCGAAAAGCTGTTTAGAATTTTTAAGTATCCACATCTGATTTACACACCGCTTCTGGAATAAGCAACTGTACAGTATTGTTTGAAGTTTCTCCTTTACGGCTGTCAATATCATGGTAAGGAGTATACTTCAGTATAGAAAATCAACCATCAGAAAATCTGACGCTGTTCTCAATTATCAAATCAACACCCCCCAGCTAAAGGTTTGGTGGGTGTGCTTTTTCTATTTGAGGATATAACGCGAAAAGATGTAGAACAATTTTATAAGCCTCGGATAAAAAAATGTTCAAGTGACAATAGAGGGACAACCGAACCAACTCTACTCTCAAGGTATGCGATCATATCAACAATACAATGAAATTAAAAATATAAAAATTTCAGATACCAAAGTATAAATCAATAGAATGTCCAGGACATAGATACAAATCCGGTAAAAATGGACAAAACACTGACCTCTGGAAACCAAGAGGTGGTTTGCCCTAGGTAGAAATAGAGACCCACGAGTGTGTCAAGCAGTGATCGAAACAGCAATAAGCGATATGACTTTTGGAAAATACCTACGTTATCATTATGGATTAAAGTTAGATCTTCGGATGATAACGCCCCTCATAGAACAGGACGAAAATTACAAAATATCTCTGAAGATATTTCCGTTAGAATTGAAAGATAAGAGGAAACGGGTAATGACCCCTTAGACGTATACATATATGTCGTTAATGACGACCAAATAAATCTTCAAGATGGTCGTTTTGTCTCTGATATCTTAAAAATGTTTGTTCTTTATTGAAATGTTTATTATAGAACCTAACTCCTGATAAAAATATCAAAGTAGTTAATCCTATGACCCACGATGGCGAGGAAAAATTATAAGAATCAATCAAATTATTGTTCGAAATGTATAAGGGGATGGAAACGCTATATATTATTGATGACTGTTCTGCGATGAAACAAATGAAAAAGAAGGTAGATGCTTTAAGTTTTTTAGCTTTTACGGGCAGACACTCCCTTCAAAGTGTTTGGATACTTTCTCAACGTTATAATTCCGTGTGCAAAGATGTTAGAACACAGATAAAATGGTGTGCTATATTTCACCAAAAAGATGTTTTTTCTTTTACGGAATGCTTAAATCAGAATAACGTTATTAAAGATGTTGAGGAACGAAAAAGGATTGATGACTTATTATAGCAACATAAACATAGTAAGCTTATATTAAGCTTATCAATCCCTAAGTCTTACACATTTGTGAAATAATCAGCATTGCCCACAATGTTTTTATTTTCATAACCTTCATAGACAATATCCTTTCGGTTTTTATTAATTTTAATAATAGAGCTATAGTTAGTACACTCTTCATCGTTTTTTTTCTTCCATACTACATTCTAATCGTGAAATATATCGATCGATCATTCGAATTTTTTACGTTTTCTAATATTTTCCCATGTTTTAAAGAATTGCTTAATATCCTCTTCCATTTTATCAAAATCTACGTCTTCATCATTGCAGATGAGATGGTTTAGTCGTTCTCTGGCATTTCGCTATACTTATCTGGAATAGGAAATCTACCATTTTCCGTCACAAGATCAGCTTTTTTGTTTTTATGAACAAAAACCCAATCTTTTCCGAAAGCTAAAAGCTCTAATCGATGACGTTTCCTCGAATTGGGTTCTTTCTCACTACATTCAAGGAAAAATGGATAACATTTAGACATTTTTGAATTAGCAGCAATTTTGCCTAACAGTAACCACTGCTTTTTGTTTGTTTTTAATTTTGCAGTTAAAATGGTGATCTATGCTACAATCAACATTTTCGTCAGTTAGATGATAACATCAATAAAAGATGACTATCTTAACCTTTTGAAAAAGGTTTTATTTTGCCTAAAGTCTAATTTTTTTATTGATAATTTTTTGTTCAACAAACGTTTTACCCAAAAACACCCCATTTCTGTAAAATGGTTGTTTACTGGACCAATGCTTATCATTTAAGATATTTGCTATTTCACTTTATTATTACAAGGAACCATAAATCAATAATTTATTAAGTAGTAATATCCCTCAGTCACCCGCATATGGAATTTATATTTCACAAGTGATCCGATATGCCAGGGCGTGTACAGCATATGAAGATTTCATATACAGAGGTAAACTACTCACTGACAAATTATTGGCACAGGGATATCGAAAACTGTGTTTAATGTCAACGTTCCGCAAAGTTTACGGTCGATATAATAGTCTTGTTTGCGATTACCTTGTTTCGCTGGGTGAAATGTTGAGTTGTCTTTTCTTTGGCGGTTGTTGAGACGTCTGTACCAATTATGATGATGATTCACTCCTCATGTGTTTCATTGGACTTGACCGTGGACTCACGGCGTATGTGACAGGTCGACAGGGGACCTGATCCCACATCTTGGTTTCCAGAGGTCCGTGTTTGTCCATTTTTATCGGGTTTGTACCTAGGTCCTGGACATTCTATTGATTTATACTTTGTTATCTGATATTTTTTTTTATATATTTAAGTATAACTTACTCATGTACAGTAATATATAGGTTGAAATGACGTTGTATTTGTGTGAGATCTTGGAAATGTCAGTGCTAATTAAAACCCAGAAAAACAAACGCCTTTTGGAGATTATTAGTCGACAATTAGTTCATGTAAAAATATGAAAATGTAAATAAAATTCAGATAACAAAGTATAAATCAATAGAATGTCCAGGACATAGATACAAATCCGGTAAAAATGGACAAACACGGACCTCTTGAAACCTAGAGGTGGAATCAGGTGCTATGGAGGAGTAAGCATCCCACTGTCGACCGGTCACACCCGCCGTGAGTACACAGTCAAGTCCAATGAAATACGTCAGGAGTGAATCCTCGTCACAATTGGTACAGACGTCTCAAAAACCGCCAACGAAAAGGCAACTCAACATTTCACTTAGTGAAACAGAGTAGTCGCAAACAAGACTATTATACCGACCGTAAAATTTGCGGAAACGTTGAAATTAAACGTGGTTTTTCGATATCCCTGTGTCAATAATTTGTCAGTGAGTAGTTTACCTCTGTATATGAAATCTTCATATGTTGTACACGCCCTGGCATATCGGATCATTTGTGAAATATAAACTCCATATGCGGGTGACTGAGGGATATTACTACTTAAATGTGGAAAAGTTACGATGGGAAAGCCGAAATCGTCGCGTTTGTCATATACCTTAGTTGCTAATGTCCCGTCTGTGTTTATATTAAGTAAAATGTCTAAGTATGAAGCGTGTGTGCTTGATTCTGTTGTATCTTTAATTTCTACTTCGCTGGGATATATCGCCTTTGACATATGTATGAAAATTGTCATTATTACTTGTCAAAACGTCGTCAGTATATCTAAATGTCAAATTAAAGGACACCGCTTACTTTTTCTTCTTTTGATTCAGCAGTTTCTGAATGAAGTCTGTTTCGTATGAATAAAGGAACAGGTCGGCCAATAAAGGAGCACAATTGGTTCCCATAGGAATGCCGACAGTTTGTTGAAAGACCACGTCTCCGAACATTACAAATATATTGTCTATTAGAAATTCCAGCATGTTTTTTATATCAACTTCAGTATATTTATGTGTAGAATCAGAGTGGTGTTTAACGGAATAAGTATCCTGATAGCCAATCACTAGATATGTTAATTTTCGGGTACCACCTTTATTGAAAAAAACAGTTGCCTATGATGCTGAAAAGTCTTTCTTTCAATTTTTTATGTGGAATAGTAGTGTAAAGAGTAGAGAAGTCATACGTTTTGATACTGTGAATTCGAGAAAAACTGTGTGCATTCAAATTTTCGAAAAGCTGTTTAGAATTTTTAAGTATCCACATCTGATTTACACCGCTTCTGGAATAAGCAACTGTACAGTATTGTTGAAGTTTCTCCTTTACGGCTGTCAATATCATGGTAAGGAGTATACTTCAGTATAGAAAATCAACCATCAGAAAATCTGACGCTGTTCTCAATTATCAAATCAACACCCCAGCTAAAGGTTTGGTGGGTGTGCTTTTTCTATTTGAGGATATAACGCGAAAAGATGTAGAACAATTTTATAAGCCTCGGATAAAAAATGTTCAAGTGACAATAGAGGGACAACCGAACCAACTCTACTCTCAAGGTATGCGATCATATCAACAATACAATGAAATTAAAAATATAAAAATTTCAGATACCAAAGTATAAATCAATAGAATGTCCAGGACATAGATACAAATCCGGTAAAAATGGACAAACACTGACCTCTGGAAACCAAGAGGTGGTTTGCCCTAGGTAGAAATAGAGACCCACGAGTGGGTCAAGCAGTGATCGAAACAGCAATAAGCGATATGACTTTTGGAAAATACCTACGTTATCATTATGGATTAAAGTTAGATCTTCGGATGATAACGCCCCTCATAGAACAGGACGAAAATTACAAAATATCTCTGAAGGTATTTCCGTTAGAATTGAAAGATAAGAGGAAACGGGTAATGACCCCTTAGACGTATACATATATGTCGTTAATGACGACCAAATAAATCTTCAAGATGGTCGTTTTGTCTCTGATATCTTAAAAATGTTTGTTCTTTATTGAAATGTTTATTATAGAACCTAACTCCTGATAAAAATATCAAAGTAGTTAATCCTATGACCATGATGGCGAGGAAAAATTATAAGAATCAATCAAATTATTGTTCGAAATGTATAAGGGGATGGAAACGCTATATATTATTGATGACTGTTCTGCGATGAAACAAATGAAAAAGAAGGTAGATGCTTTAAGTTTTTTAGCTTTTACGGGCAGACACTCCCTTCAAAGTGTTTGGATACTTTCTCAACGTTATAATTCCGTGTGCAAAGATGTTAGAACACAGATAAAATGGTGTGCTATATTTCACCAAAAAGATGTTTTTTCTTTTACGGAATGCTTAAATCAGAATAACGTTATTAAAGATGTTGAGGAACGAAAAAGGATTGATGACTTATTATCGCAACATAAACATAGTAAGCTTATATTAAGCTTATCAATCCCTAAGTCTTACACATTTGTGAAATAATCAGCATTGAAAGGACCCACAATGTTTTTATTTTCATAATTTTCATAGACAATATCCTTCGGTTTTTATTAATTTTAATAATAGAGCTATAGTTAGTACACTCTTCATCGTTTTTTTTTTCTTCCATACTACATTCTAATCGTGAAATATATCGATCGATCATTCGAATTTTTTACGTTTTCTAATATGTTCCCATGTTTTAAAGAATTGCTTAATATCCTCTTCCATTTTATCAAAATCTACGTCTTCATCATTGCAGATGAGATGGTTTAGTCGTTCTCTGGCATTTCGCTATACTTATCTGGAATAGGAAATCTACCATTTTCCGTCACAAGATCAGCTTTTTTGTTTTTATGAACAAAAACCCAATCTTTTCCGAAAGCTAAAAGCTCTAATCGATGACGTTTCCTCGAATTGGGTTCTTTCTCACTACATTCAAGGGAAAATGGATAACATTTAGACATTTTTGAATTAGTGATAAACTTTAATAGAGTTAAAATTAGTAAATACTAAAGTGTTACTCAGTTTCAGTATTACTCACTATTACTTCAGTATTACTCAATATTATTTCAGTAATGTTTAACCATTAATGAAACATATTCGTAGTAAACACTGAAGTATTACTCAGTATTACTTCAGTAATTTTTAGTAATTAATAAAATGAAAAGATTATTACTCATATTTTTGTTTATAATCTTTTTTAATGCTTTATTAATGTTATTAATAATGTCTGCTATATTAAGAGTGAACCATTATGAAAAATTAGAAAAATTATATAGAAAAATAATTTCTTTGATATAAAAAATATGGATGTGAATGAATTACTTTCCATTGAAACACCCGTGTAAAACAAGGATGATAATAGCAACAAGGATAAACTTTGTGCATTGGTTGCTGGAGGTAAATCTAAACAATTTTTAGGAAAAGATTTAAGTTTAAACGACATAGATTCATTAACGGATGAAGAAATAGAGAAATTTGTTAAGATTTATCAAAGAAAATTGGGTTCTCTCATGAATAATGCCCTTGAAATTCAATCATTTCATTATACGTGACAGGGTTATTTATTTTGGATTTGCAGTCGACAGTCCCTCAGATCTTATGAAAGAATTGGGCGAGGATCCCTTTTTAGATATTGCAATTTCCGAATTTTGTTGTGATTTATATTATAGATATGGCATGTACCATGCATCTCTAACCGCCTCTCTAACGTCTGTCAGACACATAACAAAATTTAATACACCATTTAAAAATGAGCGAAAATCAGAAAGAAATACCTCTTGTGACGAAGAATCCAAAACGGGTGGAAACGGGGAGGAAAATTGCTGAAGCACGTAAAAATAAAAATGTTGAAGATAACTCTCATTTGAAAGCTTCGAACGATAAATGGTCATGGGTCACATCTGCTGTGTTAGTAATAGGAGGGTTTTTTTTATCTTCAATAGTTTAAAAACCCCAGAAAAACCTGCTGAAACACCTAAAGAAGACATAAAGTTTGTAAAAACCGATCCGTTTAGCATGAATTAAAATATTTTTTTTTCTAATGAAGTAACATGGCAAGTGAGAAAGATTTAGTGAACACGGTATATCATGCTGGTGTTGATAGTGCTATTGCTATAGCATATGCTAAATTAGCTAAAAAATTAAAACACAAGTAGTGAAATTAGAATATAATATGACTGATTTAGGCATGCTTATAGCTGATTACGCCTTAACTATGTATACCAAAGACATGTTGGTGAAAAAGGGCATCATTCCGGAAAATATTATGAAATAATATCACAAATGGCGAGTACAATAGCAATGATGTTATCAGGAAGCATCGTAAACGCTTTAGCGTTTCGTGGCAGTCAATTTTTGTTTTCAAATCACGACGAACAAAAAAGACACGATGAGGCGGTTGAAAAATTAGCTCAAGCAAAGGCAAAATGGAACCGCGATAGAGAGAAAAATTTTGATTATTTAAATGAATGTTTGAGCAAAGAAGGCCATAGTATTTATACGGAAAAAGAATGAAGACAATGCTATGAGAGTTTATTCAGATATGACTGGTGACGAAATGCAACCAGAACCAGAATTAAGCGATTATTATCAACCTTCAGAAAAACAAAAGAATGGGGAGTTCCTTTTCGTTTTTATGGGTATGGCTGTTGTGTATTACGGAGCTATGAAAATAAAAAGTTTATAAAATGGAAAAAAAAAATGCGTAAAATCTATTTAGCCCTAAAAGCTATTTGAGGGGGAAAGAGGCTATAAAGAAATTAGCTAAAGCATCGGGTGCTACAGAACAACAAGCCTTTGATTTGTTCTAAAGAAACAAGACATTTGGCAAATTTATTTACCACCGCCTAGGAAAATAATAAGACCTAAGTTCGAATTAGTTAAAAAGAACGAAACGCATCAAGCGGATTTGTTATTTTTACCTCATGATAAAATAGAAAAGAAAACATATAGATACGCATTAACCCTTTTCAATGTTGAAACTCGATACAAAGAAGCGGAATCTTTAACGAGTAAAGATAGTAAAGAAGTAGCAGATGGTTTTGAAAAAATGTACAGTCGTTATTTAACATTTCCTAATTTTTTACACGTCGATCCTGGTCGTGAATTTATGCCAGTGTATCTCAATTAATGGCTGAACATAAAACGAGTATAAGAAGAGGTAGAGATGACATTCATCGTGATCAAGCTGTTGTAGAACGATTTAATAAAACTCTGGGGGGGGAACTTTTTACTTATCAATACGATAAGGAGATGAAATCTGATCAACGGAACAGAGAATGGGTAAAACGGTTGCCAAACGTGGTAAAAACGATTAATTCTGAGACTAAAAAACCTCATAAAGTTAAAACAATTCAAAAAGAACAAAAACCCATCTGTCCTATGGCCAAAGTTAGATATTTATACCAACCAGGTGAATTAGAAGGTGGGAGAAAGAGAGATACCGATCCCATTTGGAGTGTTGATAAACATGAAATTTTGATCGAATTTTTAGAATGCAAGGGATAGACGTGTATTATTTGAAAAAACAGCGCCCTAAAGGAATTTTGTGAGAGAAGAATTATTGGTGGTCCCATAAATATTATATGTTGAAAAACATATAATATTAAGAAGTTAATCTCTAATGTCTCAAACATAAGTCGAAATTTTATCTTCTCTGATATAGACGTTTGTGTTGTTGGGGGATAAAGCCACTTTCTTAAGCGCTAAACCATAAACCACCTGTTTCATCGATCGTAATAAATGCATCGTCTTTTGTAATATATTTCCTTGATAAAGCGTATTTTCATAATCCATAAGACCAATCTCATTTTTAACACGCCCTTTGATTTCTTGACGACGGTCAAATCGTCTAATATTATGGTGTACATTTTCGGTTATAAATCGATAAACGTATTAATCGGCCTACAATCGCACTCGTCCTTAACTTTTCCTCTAACTTTTTTATTTTCATCTTTAAACGCACGCAGCTCCCGAATATGTTGGAAACATGGGTGATTGTCTGGAAAATTGGAAAAATCAAATTCATCCGCATGTTTCACCATGTCTTGATATGCATCATCCGTTTCTACCTCTACTACCAAACTATCTGTATCCGCATACATTAATTTAGCTCGATATTTTTTCTTCAGGAAATTAAAATACCAGTTATACATATGATAGTTAGATAAATCGAGAATAGACATTCCAACGTAGAGGGGTTTATCCAAAGTAACATGTAGTTTCCTTAAATGATCTACGGCGAGATCCTCATTAATGATATTCGCTCGTTCGAAAGCGGGATTGCTATTGATTCTTCTATATCTTCATTACTCTTGAGAAATTGAATGTTGAGACGTTTTCTTTCCAAAGACGGAATTGTTCATTAATTTGAAAAAATCTTTTTCAAAATCGTTTTTTTTTTTTACATTTCTGTCTAAGTTCGGGAGCTAAGGCATAATCGTTGTGTAAATCGTGTAAATTGTGAGGATATTTTAAATCTACCTCTAAAATATAGCCGTTACCTTTTGGTGGATTGAGAGGATTTTTAACGTCATCCACACATTAAAATTTTCTATAAGGTAGAGGATGAGACATAGCTTCTGAGTATATTGCATTCGCATCTCAATACATAATGTATTTACTCTGAATTTTGGGATCTTATCTTTCATATAATGATTATTGGCTTTAGAATAGCGATTGGAGACAAACGCCATGCCTTCTCGCAGCTGATCTATATCAGTTAAAAGTTCTAACTTGATTTTCGTCATCTTCAACAGAGCATCCCACGGTAACCCTGGAGCGGTATAATAATGGCATTGATCTATACCATAGTGTTTCATACTCGTCGCTCGAAAATTCTCAAACACGTCGCTTAATAATAGGACGTCAGTCTTGAGATATAAATCGTGATAATCCCCATAGTCTTACACTTAAATTCTTTCCAAAGGTTTTGAGCGTGTTTGTAGTCTTTTTCGCTAATATGTTCTTGTGAAAGACTACTATAAAACTTTCCTCGGGGTGGAAGACTGGTGTCTTCAAATCTTTCAAATGTATCCATATATTCGAATGGGTAAAAACCTTTCATCTTAAGCAATTCCGATTTTTCTTTGAATACTTTCTCCAAACTTGAAAACTTGTTGATATTTCCTACTAACTTCGCCAATGATGTAGACATGAATTGGAAACTATCCAATTGACCGAGAGTAAACGACAAAAATTTTTCGCCATTTGTTGGAATACAGCTTATCTTTCCTGATATCTTAGCAATCTCTTGAATGAGTAGATGCCCATCATATCCACTCAAGGTATGGAAAATGACTGGAAAGGAAGTTACACCCTTTTTAACGATCAGCCTTAGATTACACTTTTTGTGAGCAGCCACACGATATATTCCTGTGATATGATAATGATCACATACTTTTTCACCCTTATCTTGCTTTTTAATTTGTAACATAATACGTTTCTTTAAATCATCATCCATCTCTTTTAAAATTCTCTCTTGCAATTTGGAAATTTCCCGCTCCCCATCTTTAAAATTTTCTTCACAAATCCAACATTCTGTCGCCGCCTCAAATCTCTCCCTATCTTCATTTTCCCATGTAAGGGGAACCTTGTTAGCGAATACATCATTTATCCTCTCTTCCTCTTTTTGTAAAGTCTCTAAAAATTTGAGTATTGTTCCCTTTCCACGAAAAATGACAGGATCTTCCTTATAACTTTTCTATACAACCTGATAACCAAAACTAAACCCTTCGTGGATCGAATTTAGATAAGTTCTTTCACCCAGTTGTTTATCAAAAGGCTTGATGATGGCTTCAAAGCCTGCCTATATAACGCATGGGATCCACATTTTATGTCGGAAATTTTGAAACTTACATATATTATTTCCAGGTTTTCGCATCTTAGGGACAACAAGAGCGTCATTTACGCCTAAACAATCTCCTTTCTTTCTAAGCAATCGTGGTTGGAGTAGGCATGGAGACATCGTCTACAAAGGAAATTTTTATGCGAGCTTCCTTGACGAACATGTCTTGATAAATCATTAACGCAGCAATAGTGTCATTTCTGGTAAGTGTCCATGATTAGCATTAAATCCACTTCTTTCATGTCGTCTGGTTGTTGTGAAACGTGATATATGGTAAGTTTATCCTCCTCCCAACCGTTTTGTTTTTCTATTATAGAAATCTCGGAGACTGGAGTGGAAAATGAAACTCTCTCCAGATTAATTTTATCCACGTAACTTTTATATTTGGTGACACGTTGAGGGTCTTTCTTAATTTCCTTGCAATATAAAGAACAAAGTATAGAATAGACGATACATTTGTCATCTTTGTTTTCAATATTGATGATTGATTTTTTTTTTTTAAGTTTTTTAGGCAATGGTATATATCAGCTACCGCTGAGGGGTTTATAATTAGCGAAATTTAAATACAACATCTTGCAACGGTGAAATCTGCATCCAGATCCCGAATCAATAACGTTTTCGATACTGTCTGCCATAGTAGTTTCTATTTCTTTAAGATCCCTTTCGATAGTTTCGGGTGATAGAACTACTCGCTGTTTACTATAAAATGTCATCTGTATCATTTCTCCATTTTTCTCAAACTCTGCTGTTACAGCGATCTGAAATTTTAAAGAACCTATTCTTTCAAACTCGTTTTCAATCTTCTTAATCATAAATTTCCTTAAGCGTTCAAACATCTTATTATCCCTGAATGTGTCCACATTTCTCTGTACAGATCTATAAAAGTTTCTATACTGAGCACAGTCTTCAAATTCTTCTGAATAACCTTATTTCTTTCCAATCACTCTTCATGAAATCTCTGTCCCTTTCTCGTTCTTTTAATTCATTCATCACTCGGTCGAATTTAGGTCTTATCAAATCCAAATCTTTCTTGATTTGAGCTGCGGTTGATATCCCTACATGACTATTTTTATGTTAATAGTTTTTTTCTATTTCAATTCAATCTTTTTCATACAGATTTGTATGAAGAGAGTTTGTTGCGTCCTGAAATTAAAATCTTTGATTGACATTGAGCATATTTTCTTTTTTATGGCTAACAAAACATAGTCTTTCGGTTTTACCGGGGATATTAAAACTGGGACATTTTAAATACCCTTCTTTTAGACATTTTTTACTTTTAACATCGATCGTATTTTCTTTTTTATGAGCAAAACAATATATGCCATTAATTTTACCGTGAATATTAAAACAAGAAATTTTTATACATCCTCCTTCTTGACATCTTTCACATTTATCATATTTTCCTTTTTATGATAAAACAATATAAACCCACAATTTTGGTGGGAATATTAAAACAATGTCGTTTTAAACATACATTTTTTACTTTTAACATCGATCATATTTTCTTTTTTATGAGTAGCGCAATATAACCTTTTGGATTTGTCAGGGAAAATAAAAGAGGGATATTTTAAACACCCTTCTTCAATAAATTTTCCATTATCTACCATTGTTTAAAATATGACAGTTTTTAAACGAGTAAAATTCAAAAAAAAATTATAAATCTGCGCGAGGCGTCTTAGAACGCATGTGAAGACTAATTCGCTAAAAGGGGGGGTGATTATTCTGGGACAGGCGAGCTTGTGTGACCAATTTCTGTTAGGCGTCTGTGACACGTGTGTAGCATAAGGCGTAAAGGAGCCTATTTCGCTAAAATCAATGGAGTGGGGACCAATTTCTATTAGGCGTGTGTGACGTATGTGTAGCTTGTGAGGCGTAAAGGAGCCTATTTCGCTAAAAACAAGGGTGATTGTTCTGGCGCAACTGAATGTCTCTCTACGGCGATCAAAACTGCGACAGAACGTACATTATACAACACACAAATAACGGTAGGCCTACGTGATCTTTGAAAAGAACATTCATGAATCCCTGTTGTGAGCCTGTTCACGACCGAACATTTTGTTGAAGGAAATACTCGTGTACTCGTATATAAAAATACCGATACATAAGCGTGCTCTCTCTCTCTCTCTCTCTCTCTCTCTCTCTCTCTCTCTCTCTCTCTCTCTCTCTCTCTCTCTCTCTCTCTCTCTCTCTCTCTCTCTCTCTCTCTCTCTCTCGGGGCCACCAGAAAATTAAGTGGCGGCCGCCAGATAAAAATATTTTGGCAGGAAGCCTAATACGCTACCGTTTAAATCTAGTACAAAATGACACACCGATGCCGTATATAGTCTATATATAGTAAATATATATATCATAATTATGTAAAACACAAACAAATACACTGGTTTTGCATAATTTCAAAAGGCTCGAGTAAAGACCGGATCTCTTGAAATCAAGAGTTGGGATCAGGTGCCATGGGGGAGTAAGCGTCCCCTGTCGACCGGTCACACCCGCTGTGATTCCACAGACAAATCAAAACGAAGGGATACACACCTTTGAAAAAATAAATTCGGAAAATCGTAAGCTTCCAGACACGATCTAACAGTAGGTTCTATGGTTAGGCGTCAAACTGGTCATCTTAAAAGGGGTTATGTCGCAGCAACCAGGCTATGGAGCATCCTTGCCTGAATATTGTTTTGAAGCTTCTGGACACTACATTATAACCTGTATATCCTTCAAACGTATCACATCGCATTTGCGGATCTAGAAAATTTGTAAAGGGTGGTGACGATGGTGGCATAAAATTATTACTTTTAAAAAATGTTGTATAACTTTTATATAGTGCATTATATCTCACCAGAGATGGATCGAGTATTTTAAATTGGGGGACACCAGTCTGAATATCGTTACCGAGCAGAGGGAGTCTTTAACATTTCGGAAAGAAAGGTTTTACACCTATTTTTGAAACTATAGGGGTTGCATTTCGCTGCCCTCCTGAATCTTTCCATGGTAACTGCACATAATACTAAGTAATGTGAGAAACGTTTCGTAAGGGATCGGAGTTTACACGGAAAAAAAGAAAATATATACGCTAATAAATCAAATTGATTATCCTTACCAAAAGAAGGTCGATTCAAGGCAAAATGTACATCAAACTCGGAGCAGAAGTTCGGCGTAGTGGTCTCCTGACACTGAATTATGACATCTCTATCCTTAGAAATATATTATTGATAAATTAATTGGAAATGTAATTTGGTCAGGGTTCCGGGTGTAAGCTTCCGAGATACATTGATTTGGAATTAGCCTATTGAAGTAATCGAAAGCCAAATACTGTATTCTCTAGGTTCCAAACACAAAACCATAGTTTTCACCGTAACCAAGGACATGCTTCAATTTAAATTTTCAAAAGTCAGCCGGGACTTAATTATCATATAGTTTTTATACCAAACGTTGCATTTAGTTGACAGATAGATTATTTACCCAAAGTAACATGAGTTTCAGCAAATGCATAAGATATAATGATATGACATTGCAATAATAAGAATAGTGAAGATAATTGGGCTCAAACTTTTAGATACAATGTTAAATAATTAAAATCAATAAATTTCGCACGAAATCATTGGTTAACAATCCAGAAAACATTCGAGTCATACATCAATGACGTGAACGGTAATTAAGCCTCGCCCCGGACGGCACTACTTTTTGTTTACATGTCGGCCATTCGCAATATAAATGTGTTTTACGTCATAGAAGATAAAAATAGGTTAACGTAGTGAAAGTGGACATAAGTTACAGTCGCCAATGCACTACACAACAGAAAAATCTAGCAGTAACACCCTGTCTTCCATTTCAACTGGAAATTTTGAATCAGCCCCAAGTTCAAGTGCATTAGCATCGGTTTTAAAATCAAGTGCAGTCAAACCTATTCCGTACTGTATCGCTTTTGCAGTTAGGCCTACTTGTCTGCAAAGGGCGATCCAAAGCAATTGTTATATTAACATTCCAGCATCATTGAATACTCCCTCCATGGGATTTATTTCAATTTTCTCTTTCAATAACTGTAATTTTAACTAAAGCAGCCACACATCAACTTCTCTCCCTACATTAGTCGTGATGATGAAGTAAAAATGACGTAACATTCTGGTGTTGTTCGCGGTTGTCATAACGACCGAATTAAAGCGCGACAGTTTAGCTTGTTTTTGTTATTGGGATTTAATTATAAGAATTGATTCTATATTTTTCCGTGTCACTAGGAAATGACCTGAATGAAGACTGTGCACACTTTCGAGCAATTTTCTTCGCGAATGGAAGTAATTCATGTACCACGTGATACCCGATAACGTTTGTGCGGTACTTGTAGAGGGCGAAGCCCTCATATATGTAGAGAAGCTCACATCTTTTATTCCTACTACATCCGGGGACCTGTACTACTAATGGTAAAAATTTTGCTCACATTGGGAATTTGCGCGTGACATAAACAAAATGTCGGAAACGCAAAGGCATTACTTAAAAGCTCATTGCAAACGAAGTAATAAACTACCACACTAAGAAACGTTTTGTAGACCGAGACTAGGCTATAACGACTAGGGTTGTACATCGAGCCCGATCACAAAGCGGCTCCATTATTCTGGTAATGTGAACTGCACGAAATAATGGATACACTGGGATAGAGAAAAATATATAGCATAAAAACATGTTTGTGCATTTCATGACTAATAAATACCACATAGATTCTTTTTAGCACCAAGGAAACAGTCAACCACTCAATATTTAATTTAAAACAATGAGTGAATGACCGGGACATTTACATGATAAAAACACTGAATATTAATCCCTAAAGGGATTAACTGAACATGTAAAACTGTTGATGAATGCCTTCGCCCTCTCCATAGGTTTACCTATGTATTATTTATATTTCCAATGGTGATGGAACGTAACTCTACGTAATCATCCCGCTGAAATGACGTTATCGCGGTATATCGTCCGCTAGGATGATTCCATCACTAATAGAAACAGCAGTCTCACACAAACGTCATCGGGTATCACGTAGTACATGAATTACTTCCATTACACAGTCCGGTAGACAATGTGAAACAATGAAACATTTCTGTTAGGATTTGTTTTCTAGTCTCCATCCTGATTTAACTGGAATTTACAATGTTTTGAAGTAACAGTTTGGCAACCATTTTGAATTTATGCTAATTAAACATCTTTTACGGTGTCGGAATTTTTCGAAATTTGGATATGATGTCTAGTACGGTCCAACAAATAGGAGGAACAAAAGTTTGTTTCAATTTGTTCTGGGTTCAACTTTATTTTCATCGGAATATTGTTCAACAATTTTAGTATTCACACATCACCTCTTGATCTGTGTCCAGTTAACTGTAATATATTGCCTCCTCTTCATTATAATCTTTTTTTCAAACAATAATTTATTATACGAAAAAACAGCAAAACACTCAAAATTCAAAAATTTCCGGCCACTTGGCCTTTATCAAGTGAAAGACGACAATGAGTACAATTATTTGTACTTGTTGAACTTAGTGTATCTGAACCTTTCTGGAAGATCAGTTGCTTGTTTGTTTAATCAAGGACATTCTAACTCTGTCATCATGTTACTATTTTTAGCAATAGGGACTTTCCTGAATGTGCTAGAAAGATCATTTTCTTAATTATTCCTATCTAGTGATTTCAAGAACTGTTATTAGAGTATATATACAGAGATGGTGAGATCTTCAGACAGAACAAGTTTAAAACAGCTGAGACTATTTTAAGACCAAGTTACAAGACAGCAAACCACATTTTTATATTGGGATTTAGTGCACATTGATACTACATACAAATTGGAATTTATTGTGTATTCGTGTGAACTGTGAGTTGTGATCTTAATTACTGTAAACTTTCATTTAGATTAAGTTTTATCTTATTATTGTTATATATATATATACAGGATATGCAGGATTGCCATTTGGTGTTGCTCATGCTGCCCAGTAATTACTGTTCCCTCTGTACATTCCATATTTCATTATAGTTGTCCATGTTGTGTTTTAACTCATCAAACCATGAAAAACAATGGACGCTTCTCTAAATCAATGACACAGATCAATCCAAATGTGTTTTTTATGGTTGAACGAGTTCAATTATTTTTTTGAATTTGCAATACTTTTAAATGTATATTTGTCGTCCTTTCCTTATACTGCCATGCTAATATATATGGAAGAACAATTTATGTTACAATTAAACTATGAGGTGTTGATTCTAAACATTATTTTTGTTGTTATTTATCGCCGTTTTGTGCTGTAATATAAAATAATATACATATAGCGTATAAAAATCACATATACTATATATATAAAGTCCCACTGGAATCTAAGATAACCTCTGGGAGAAACTTTGCCATGATACTGCGGAAATCCGGTAGTCTCTTGCCGGGTACCCGGGTTCTCTCCCCCACCATTAAGCTGAAAAATTGTTGAGTGTGGCGTAAAGCACTTCAAATTTTTAAAAAGGTAAATTCAAGATTCAAGTTTCGTTTCCTTTTCCAATACATTCCCTTGTATGCGATTGGACTTGTTTGTTCGTTCAATTCAGACAGGTTCTCTACCTCTGGCTATATATTTGAGTGTTGAATTGTACAATGAACTTTAATTATTTTGCATGCATCTGTATTTCATTGTTAATTAAGTATATCAATTTTCACAAAAACGCCCATGACTTTTAAACAAATGACATTTTGACTATCAACATCTGCGTATGTCTGTTCCTTTTCATCTTTAGAATAATCAGTATTTATCGCATATGGGTATTCTGGGCTTGGTTGACACGTGTGTGTTTAACAATTTATTAAAATGATAAAAATGTCAACATTCTCTTTGTGGACTAAGAAATTTACGATACATCCATCGCGTCGAAAAAATATTAAAACAGTTATCGTTAATATCTATCTCATCTTATGTTACAATTTAAATCAATCTTGGATGATTTTATGGATGTTTGAAAATGTCTGAGATATGCAATGACTAGACAAATTGTCACTAATGTTGAAAAAGTTTTGTTATAAACTGCAGAAGAATGTCGTGGACTTGTTTCTGATGATGCTATGTCCCCTTCTTGCATTTAATATTATCATTTCTATTCCGCTTTTTTATATCGTAACTGGTTTCATTGAGCATACTCTCTGTCTCTGTCTCTCTCTCTCTCTCTCTCTCTCTCTCTCTCTCTCTCTCTCTCTCTCTCTCTCTCTCTCTCTCTCTCTCTCTCTCTCTCTCTCTCTCTCTCTGTGTGCGTATCACAGGCTATCTCTGATATAAGGCTAAAATACATTTTTAAGATATTACCAAATCTTCGAGGAATTAAGATAAATGTCCATTCTTGTAATGATGCAAGTATCATCATTTTTCTGTAGGCTGTTTTCAATCTGGAGCCTATCATTGCATGATATCCATCTTCCAGTTGATATGTACGATCGTTGTTGCACTACTTTGTAACTGCATACTATTATCATGAACCGTGATGAAATGTAACAACTTGAAAAATGTCAATGTCGGTAATTACCCAGAACGGAAGGTTACATTGGGCCAATGTTGGCTGCTAGTTGGTATGTTGGCGTTGGGTAACCAATGCTGGGCCAACATTGGGCCATCGCACGTACATCTGATTTTAGGGTTGATAAATATATTGTTAGGAGCATAATATTTTACCAACATGGTGCCAACGTTCGTAAACCTGATCTAGAGTTTGAATGTACAATGTCGGACCAAAATTGGGCCAACGTGCGTAAAACTGATCTTGAATTTAAATGTACAATGTTGGACTAACACTGGGCCAATGCATGTTTTAATCTGATCTTGACTATAAGTGTACAATGTCGGGCCAACATTGGGCCAACGTACGTTTTAATCTGATCTTGACTTTAAGTGTACAATGTCCGGCCAACATTGGGCCAACGTGCGTAAAATTGATTTTGACTTTAAATGTACAATGTCGGGTCAACATTGGGCCAACGTATGTTTTAATCTGATCTTGCCTTTAAGTGTACAATGTCTGGCCAACATTGGGCCAACGTATGTTTTAATCTGATCTTGACTATAAGTGTACAATGTCGGGCCAACATTGGGCCAAGATATATGTTTTAATCTGATCTTGACTTTAAGTGTACAATGTCCGGCCAACATTGGGCCAACGTGCGTAAAATTGATTTTGACTTTAAATGTACAGTGTTGGACCAACATTGGGCCGACGTATGTTTTAATCTGATATTGACTTTAAGTGTACGATGTCTGGCCAACATTGGGCCAACGTACGTTAATCTGATATTGATTAGTATGGCTACTTGTAATGTATACAATTTCACACCAACATAGGGCATCTTGCGTCAAGGCAAGTGGAGCTGGACTAAAACAAAACTGTCAGCAACACCATGTTTTAACCGATATAGACCCAATTAGGTAAATGTATGAAACTGAATGAGAATTTTGGTGTACATTGTTGGGTTGATGATGGGCCCAACACAAACCACAACAATAACCAAAAGTAGGAAACCACACGCCACCCACCGTCACACACACACACCACACAACAACCCCACAACAAACAACCAACAAGCCCACAACCCAATAACCACCCGACCCCACCCAGAAACACCGAACAACAACTCAACACCACCACCATCTCCACACACCTCAAAACCATATCCAATACAAACTAAACAAACATGCGATACCCCAAAACACCCTACAACAGCCCTACCACACACCACACCACACACTACAGATAACACCCAAACAAACACAACCGACAACCAAAAACAAACCAAACCCCCTCCACACACCCACCATAAATCAGACAAACCCACACAACCAACAAACCACACAACAACACACCCAACCCAACACAAAAACACGCGCAATGCACATACACACCAAACCCGCCGAGACCCACACACTACAACTCCGGCACGAAAGACCAAACCAACCACACACACCCCGCAGACAATACACCACAAAACCAAGCCCGAAACCCTATCCACCCACGCACTAATACAAAAACACACTTACAACCCCCCACTATTAATAGACCAACGAACCCCCCAACGACACCACCAAAACACCGCATACACCCTCACCCATAGATTCTACAACACCAAAACCAACAACAACCACAACACACCTAAACAACACAAAAGCCACCACCGAAACCAACACCCCTACGCAGACAATTCAACCTCACCCAACCCACCACCAACACACCATAACAAACACTACAACACCACCACCAAAACGCCACGAGAAATGTCCAAGACACAACTGCCACCAGCCAAACCACACGCCAAATCAACAAAAACCACCCACCACCCAACAACAACGACACACAACCCACAATCACCCACACACTAACTACCCCATCAACCACAACCTACGCAGATCCAACACGCCAACGACAACCAACCGCCAACCGGCGCCAACACCTAGAACAAACATACACACAAAACCACACAAGCCACCCCACACCCACTTCCCCACCCCCAAAACTACACACCAACCAACACCACCCAAAATAACAAACAACAACACCTCACCACAACAACACCCCACAACCCCACCACCAATACACAAACTAATAAACAAACACCACCCAACACAGCACGCTCTACCCCAACACAACACCCCAAACCACCGACACAGACAAACCAAGCGACCACCACACACGAACAAACCCACACATCCACCCACAATGCAACCACATCAACCCCCAAACCCAACCCCCCCACAACACACTCCAACCCACATAACGACCCACACCACCCACAATAAATTCAATACAAAAAACACCAACACAGAACACCACACCAATCAACCCCACCCAAACCCAAAACCAACCACCACACGAGCACCACGGATAAAAAACACAACTTGAAACATCTCCTACCAAACAAACCAATGAACCCACCAACCACCCCACCCCAACAAATCAGACCCACACACCCACACGAGACGCCACCCCCCGCACAGACAAACACAGAATCCGCATGAATACAAAGCACAGAAGAACCCACCAACCACAACACACACCCGCACTAATCAAATCCAAGACCACCACAAACACAACCGCCCACACCCCCTCGCCCCCCACCACACTCCACACCGAACGCGATCAACGGAGCCTGGCCAGATGACGCCAACAACACGCGCCAACGAAACCCCCACTCAGCAGCATAAACACACATCAGCAACACAACACATATACGACACACACCACACAACGCAGAAATTCAACAGGAACACGGAAGAAATCACCATAATCCCACCTCAAAAAGCACAAGCCTCGGCCAGGCACAAACTCGCGCACAAACCCAGGCACAAGCACGAATAACTACACTCCACCCACAACCCCACCCAGGTCGCAACCAATGTACACAAGAAACACGACTGAAGCTACCAAAAACCACCACCACTCAACAACAACACCATCTACGACTAAAGTCAACACACAACAACCCAAACACACAACAACACACCACCTACCTCAAGCCGACCCCAACAAACCAACAACGAACACAACACCAAAACGAAACCACCCACACAAACCAACACCCACACCAAGAAAGCTAAACAAATACTCCACAACACACCCCTCCAAAAAAAAACCTACAATAACCCAGAACCAAACAACCACACCGAAACTAACACCACAACACAACACAAAAAACAGAGTAACAAACCAAACAACCAAGAAGTGCACACCTCGCTAAAAACTCCGACTAAACGCCACCCAGAAACAACCAACCACTACATCAGACCCCTCCACACGTAAAAAACCACCACACACCATACCTCCACAACCCAAAACACCAACATACGACCCACCATCTAACCACAATCATCCACCCACACAACCCACAACAAAACCACACCACAAACCAAATCAACTAAAACAACAACCAAGCTCACCAAGAAACGACCCCCAAACCAGACACCACCCACAATTACTCCACAAAAATCACCAAAACAACTAGACAGGACAACCAAGACACAAACATACACCGACCCCATAAAACACCCCCCCCACCCCACGCACACAAAATAAACGCACACCTAGCAATATACCCACACCCACGAAACCCCATACAACTCACAACCCCACAACACAACCATACTAAAACCCACAGACAATACAAAAGCACACCCAGCCAAACAACGCACCACACACAACACCACAAACAACAAATACACAAAATCACAAACCCACCACAACCCACAAAAAGCCAACCAACCCCACCACACGAACCGCAACACCAAAACAAAAGACAAAACACCACCGCTACCCTGTACCAAGCATACCAAACCTAACACAATCAGCCACAATAAAACCAAAACTCACCCGCACCAAAACTCAAACACCAACCCACGAACCAGACACCCCACCACAAACCCACACACCAAATACAATCGTAACATAGAGAAGAAAACCCACAAAACATCATCAACAACACAACCACAGTTAGACAAAACAACCAACAACCACATCAACCCATAGCAAGACCCACCCAACAGTACCTACCCACAGTCCTCACATCGAAAACCTCCGAGATAGCCTTCAAACAGCCCCACAAACAAAAACCAAAGGAACATCAACGAACACAAATACGTTAACACAGCACCCCTCCCCCCCACCCCCCACTCACACATACCATCCCCAACTACATGCAGGCCAATCCCCGACCCCCCCACATCCCCACCGTACCTACACCCCAAAGCACACAACAAACCAGGAGACCCTCAACACACAATACACCAAAAATACCACACCAAAACCCACACCACACCAACAATACCACCACAACCACAAAGTAACCCAACACCCACACAGCTAATAACCACACAACCACCACCTAAACAAACCAACCCCACACTAAAACAACACAAGGCAGCAACAGAACAACTCCACGACCGGACAACCTCATCCACCACCAACCACACACAACCAGACAACACCCGGCCAAGAGCAAACCCACCACAAACATTACGCAACTACAACTATCCACACACTCACCCAAACGCCACCAACACCACACACCAGCCCCAAACACACAACACCCAAACACAAACCACAACAAAACAAAACCTACACACAACAGACATCACCTATACCCGCATACCTGCCCCCATAGGCACGCAATCTAGAGTAACCTCAGCACATCCTAACCGAGACCCCTAGTACCGGGCACCCCAAGGGCCCACGTGCTTCCCCTTGCTAAAAGCCATTACCCATAGACACCTTTGTTGGCCCACACCTTGTCGCCGGCCACATGTATTTACCACTGATCTTGCCTTTACAAGTGTCTCTCGACTTGTGGCCAACATTGGGGCCAACCCTAACTAATACCACTGCTCTAGCATCGTAAGGCTCCATAGTAATAGTAATACCCTTTCCCAACCACCCTCGGGCCTCTTGCGTCAGCAGGCAAGTGGCCGCTGGACGTAAACCACCAAACCAGTCAGCACACCGTGTTTTTAACCGATATAGACCCAATTAGGTAAATGTATGAAACTGAATGAGAGTTTTGGTGTACATTGTTGGGTTGATGAATCCAATTCTATTAATTCCGATAACTTTACGAATTTACGCAATTTTTTAATAATGCACTTAAAAGGTGCTAATATGAAAGTACTATTACTACTTTTGTAAATAGCTATTTATAGATAACTTAATTAAAATAAAATAAAAAAGACAAATTAGAAAATTAATTAATGTAAATTAATTAATAAAAATATATAATATCCATTATATTAAAAGAAAATTTTCTAGCAGAGAAGTATTAGTTTATTTTAGCATCGCAAGTAAAAGTTGCATTTAGTCAACATGATCAGATTGGATTGAAATTCTTTGGAGTGGCGATTCCCACAGGCACACTGGCCGGTTACTATGGCAATGAATCTCCCTGAAGTTATTTACCAGAGGTTTGCTATTGCAGTCACTAGACTGTCCAGTATTCAGTTTTAACTACCTTTTTGAATTACCTGCATAGAAATAACCACAATCCGATACCTCAGTTCAGAAAGGGTGTAATCGACAAAACCTGTAAATTGAGTTAAGTACATTTATTGATACCTATTATCACATAGAAACTGCAGGCAAAATGTTGTGACTGTATGTGTGCCAATGCAGACTAAATGTATCTCAGAACAAGGTTGTAAGTGAAATGGTTATGTCTGGCTAAGAAAGGATGTAAGTGCACTTGGGTCATGGGAGAAAGATTGTTTTGAAGAACTCTTCACACAAGGGGGGATATCATAGCAATAACAGACTTGTGTGCAGGGTCATTTACTGAACTTTCCACGGCGTTTGATCTAGTATTTCCTCATAACCGCCTTAGAAGTGATATATAATATGTCCCATTGATTGAAAATTACACATTCATGTGCATTTCATATACATAAACTCAACTTCAAGATTGAATATTTTGTAAGTGTTTGCTTTTTGAATTGACGAAAAAAAGTAACAATTCGCTGAAAAATATAGGTCTTCAAAATATGTCGAGATATATGCTATAAAAGGTCATTCAAGCGTCCTTTATGAGTTTCAAGATATTTTGAATTTGCTTTTAAATGTTACTTTTCAATTATTACTTAATATTAGACACTTGTGACAAACTTGAGGTTAAAAGCGATTGACCGAATCGTTTACGATTCTTGCGAACGATTAATATGCAAATGAGTTTGTGGTCCAGTTGCGTGTATAAGCATCTCGCTGTGAAGGTGGACATAAGAAGCTGTGCCTTTCACGTTATATTAAATATACGAATGTAATAATGCTCCAGACGATCGTTTTATCAATTAGACTTTATCAGTTTAGTTCCAATTTTAAACAGATTTCTATCTGAGGAGAAACTCGCACCAGTCTTTGGGATTTTTTTTACATGTAACGCTACACATATTGCCATGGAGATTCATGCTACTGAGGGGAAGTACAGTACAGAAGGATACAATGCTGTCACAGAAAATTGAATATATATACAGCGATGTATTTAAGTATAACGCTTTAGCATCGTCTTATCGCTCATCTAAGTACTTAAGGATTGTTTTTCTTTTTCTTTTTTTGAAAAACATAGAATGTACATGCGATGACTCATGATGGAAATCCGTGCAGCACTAAGTGGTAAAGAATGTGACAAATGTGATGTTTGCATGGTCAGTAATGTACTTATTTTGGAATAAACTTGCGTAGTGCACACAGAGTTTTTGCTAATTCGTTAACTCTAAAATAACATTCTGCATTTCCTCAGTTAAAAGTCTGGTTTCCTTTTTTAAAATCAACATGCAATATCTTTCAAATATATGTTGCCTAAACAATTGATAGTTTTAAGTGTTGAGTGTGTTATACCAGCCATGGACATACACTTGTTATATAGATCTGTAAGTCTCTGATTATACCTCCTTAAAACCTAACGATTACCATAAACTCGTATCAGTAGGCCTACCTGAGTTTTTTCCTTTTGGAGATAATCTAACAGATGAATACAATTAGGTATTCACGAAAAAACTGATGCCTATGACCCACATCGACGTCCTGATAAGGATCGTTAAATATGTCCTATAATCATCTTACTATAGGACACTTAAACCTCTATGACCGTCTTACAATAGAACCTTTAAATCTGTATGACCATCTTACAATGGGAACTGTAAACCTCTACGAACTTTTTATAATAGGACCTCTAAAACTCTATGGCCATCCTACAATAGGACTTTTAAACTTCTATAACCATATTACAATAGGACCTTCAAACCTGTATGGCCATCTTACGACCTAACAATGGGACCTCCAAACCTTCAATGCAATCTTACAATAGGACAGACCTTTAAACCTCCACGGCCATCTTACAATAGGACATTTGAAGCTCTATAACTATCTTACAATAGAACCTTTAAAAGTCTATGATATATAAAAACCTCAGATACCAAAGTGTAAATCAATAGAATGTCCAGGACATAGATACAAATCCGATAAAAAATGGACAAACACGGACCTTTGGAAACCAAGAGGTGGGATCAGGTGCCATGGAGGAGTAAGCATCCCCTGTCGACCGGTCACACCCGCCGTGAGTCCACAGTCAAGTCCAGTGAAACACATGAGGAGTGTATCCTCGTCACAATTGGTACAGACGTCTCAACAACCGCCAACGAAAAGGCAACTCAACATTTCACTTAGTGAAACAGAGTAGTCGCAAACGAGAATATTATACCGACCGTAAAACTTGCGGAACGTTGACATTAAACGCGGTTTTCGATATCCCTGTGTCAATAATTTGTCAGTGAGTAGTTTACTTCTGTATATGAAATCTTCATATGTTGTGCACGCCCTTGCATATCGGATCATTTGTGAAATATAAACTCAATATGCAGGTGACTGAGGTATATTACTACTTAAATGTGGAAAATTTACGATGGGAAAGCCGAAATCGTCGCGTTTATCGTATAGCTTCGTTGCAAATTTCCCGTCTGTGTTTATATTAAGTAAAATGTCTAAGTATGAAGCGTGTGTGCTTGATTCTGTTGTATCTTTAATTTCTAGTTCGCTGGGATATATCGCATTTACATATGTATGAAAATTGTCTTTATTAATTGACAAAACGTCGTCGATATATCTAAATGTCAAATTAAAAGATACCGCTAGCTTTTTCTTCTTTTGATTTAGCAGTTTCTGAATGAAGTCTGCTTCGTATGAATAAAGGAACAGGTCGGCCAATAAAGGAGCACAATTGGTTCCCATGGGAATGCCGACAGTTTGTTGAAAGACCACGTCTCCGAACATTACAAATATATTGTCTATTAGAAATTCCAGCATGTTTTTTATATCAACTTCAGTATATTTATGTGTAGAATCAGAGTGGTGTTTGACAAAATAAGTATCCTGATAGCCAATCACTAGATATTTAAATTTTCGGGTACCACCTTTAGTGAAAAAGCAGTTGTCTATGATGCTGAAAAGTCTTTCTTTTAATTTTTTATGTGGAATAGTAGTGTAAAGAGTAGAGAAGTCATAAGTTTTGATGCTGTGAATTCGAGAAAAATTGTGTGCCTTCAAATTTTCTAAAAGCTGTTTAGAATTCTTAAGTATCCACATCTGATTTACACCGCTTCTGGAATAAGCAACTGTACAGTATTGTTGAAGTTTCTCCTTAACAGCTGTCAATATCTTGGTAAGGAGTAAAGATAAAGGTTTGGTAGAACATTTGCTGGATCCTGCTATGTATCTTTGCTTATATGGGGTTTTATGAAGTTTAGGTATCCAATATAAATATGGCAGCTCGAAATCGGTATCCGTTGTAGGTATATCAAATGAGCGTAATACGGATACGTGATTTTGAAGGATCTCGTCCTTTGAAAGTGAGCTACGTGTATATGTAGGATTACCAGAATTCATATTAAACCCAAGTTCTTCTAATAAACAATTATAGTAATGTGCCTTACAAATAAAAACTATATTATTTGAGGCTTTGTCTGCTGGTACCAGTACATATTGGTCATGCAACCTATCCAGTTCAGTAACTACCTCTGGATCACCAAACACAGAGGGACAACGTGTTTTCATAGTCCCTTTAAGTTTTCGAATACGACCTTAATATTTCTACGGCCATATTACCACAAGACGGACCTTCAAACCTCTATGACCATCTTACAATAGGGCCTATAAACCTCTACGACCGTCTTACAAAAGGACCTTTAAATTTCTACGACCATCTTACAGTAGGACATTAAATCGTTTTTCGAAAAGAAACTTGTCAGCCCCGTTTGTCTATATCGTTATTCATTTTCAAATGGAATAAAGTTCTTCTTGTTCATGTGCAAAGTTTAAAGTGAAAGCCAGTAGTCTCAGTAGCATCTGCAAAATCAAGCTTTAAAATAAATTTTAGAAACAGGCAACTGAAAACTGCCCTCAAGAGTAATATACTGGTACGTCACTCTTTGTTTATTCTGTGATGTTGCATGAATGAAGAGGTGTACTGTATAGAAAAAAGTTATTCTATCTATTATTAATCCAAATGAGTAATTTGAACCTGATTTGTACTTGGATGATGTTGCCTTAAATTCAGTTACACCCTTCCGTCAACAAACATTGAGAAGTAAAAGGATGTATCTGCCTTATTTTGAAATTGGGATTACATTTTAATTTGGTAGTATAGTGGGCAATTAGACAATTATACACCTTGTTTGTTTAACAACAAATGTTTTTTCAAAATTAATCTTTTGTATTTCTTTAGGGGTTTTGAACGTAAATATTCGATTTTTGAATTTCTTTTTTCACTTACATCTTTTCTGTTAGGTGTATTGGATTAGCTACAGCATGTTGACCTTTGATAAGATGTAAGCATATACATACTTATATGTATAATTTATTTTCATATATATAATGTACATTTATAAATCAAACTAGTAGTTGAGTTTCAAATTAACTTTATTAAAAGAAAGAATTTTAGCCAAAGTACGTGACATATTAGTGATTTTCGTATTTCAAATTGTTCAAAGATATACATGTGTTATGAAAAGAGCATACGTGTGCGTAGGAAATACACATGTAGATATTTTTCACACTAACCCCCTCCGTCACCAACTATATTATTCATTGAACATACATCATTTATGCAGGTTGTTCATGAGGATATGAAAATCAGTGACATTGGGAAAAACTCATTAAAGACTGGCTGAGATATGTCAAGGATAGCGGTGAGGGAGGAGACAAAGGGAGGATAAACAGAAGGAATGTGAAGTATAAAAAGACAGAAAGGATCCTAGCCAGGACTGATAATATATTAAAATTTGAGTATTTTCATTTTATCCAGTGTTTTAAGTAAATTTACATTGTTCTTAAATTTTGACTATGACATATACATATGAAATGATCATTTTTAAAGGAATGTGTTATAATGTTTTCTTTATTCACAGTATCTAGCCGGCTTGGATTCTATGCATTATAGTTGCGTATTTTTGTATGTATTAATTTTACATTTTACACAGGTTAAAAATAAAAATAATAGCTATTGATCAGCAATCTCCGATGTTAACCAATATTAATTCAATGAAGGGATAATAACCAGTTTCAAAAATTTCTGCAATGAATGTTAGTTGGCTAGCGATATATATCCAACCATATAGGCCTACCATCATTTCAACGAAGGGCCAATATTTGGCCAAACCTACCAACCAGTTGACAATGTTGTATATATGTTGGTTGTGAGTTGGCTTACAGTTTTGCCAACGTTAGCTCTACATTTGACCAATCAAACAAAGCCGTTACATATGTTGTCTATATGTTTGCTGATATGTTTGTTTGTTGGCGTACAATTTTGCCTACGTTGGCCCAACAATGACATTGGGCCAACACTGGAGTTCCAACGTTGGCTCAACAATAAAAAAAAGTATTGGACCAACGTTGGCCAAACGCGGTCCATGGTACCATGTTTTGTAGAATATGAGGTTTTCGGTGTTAAGTATAATGTATAAAACATAATATTGGCAAAGCAACGTTCGACAGTATAGCTTAAATACTTAAAGTATAAAAACCTCAGATACCAAAGCAAAAATCAATAGAATGTCCAGGACATAGATACAAATCCGGTAAAAATGGACAATCACGGACCTCTGAAAACTAAGAGGTGGGATCAGGTGCCATGGAGGAGTAAGCATTCAGAGTAAGTATCCCCAGTAGACCGGTCACACCCGCCGTGATTCCACAGTCAAGTCCAATGAAACACGTGAGGAGTGTATCATCGTCACAATTGGTACAGACGTCTCACAGGGGAAAGTTTTATTTTGTTGTGATCATTTTGAATCTATCTAATAAGAAATTTAAATCTTTGTCAATCAAAAGTGTTCCATAGAAAGAAATCATATTTCGTATTATACCTCTCTGAAACCACCGTAGTTCAGTGATACGACGCCCGATTCGGGTTTCAGTTTTCCAGGTTCGATCCCCGGCCTGAGCTCGACGGTTTTTGTCCTTCGGATGTGACAGTACAAATTGATCACCCGAGTCAAAGGCAGGCTTGACACCTTTCAAAACCCATTCTACATAGGTTTAAGTCCTTAGCATTGATCATAATTTCTGAAACCTGTGTCAGCTTAATGCCGCCACGATATAACTGACATTATGTTGAAATTTCAGATACCAAAGTATAAATAAATAGAATGTCCAGGACATAGATACAAACCCGGTAAAAATGGACAATCACGGACCTCTGAAAACTAAGAGGTGGGATCAGGTGCCATGGAGGAGTAAGCATCCCCTGTCGACCGGTCACACCCGCCGTGAGTCCACAGTCAAGTCCAATGAAAAACGTCAGGAGTGTATCCTCGTCACAATTGGTACAGACGTCTCAACAGCCGCCAACGAAAAGGCAATTTTCGGGTACCACCTTTAATGAAAAAACAGTTGTCTATGATGCTGAAAAGTCTATCTTTTAATTTTTTATGTGGAATAGTTGTGTAAAGAGTAGAGAAGTCATAAGTTTTGATACTGTGAATTCGAGAAAAATTGTGTGCCTTCAAATTTTCTAAAAGCTGTTTAGAATTTTTGAGTATCCACATCTGATTTACACCGCTTCTGGAATAAGCAACTGTACAGTATTGTTGAAGTTTGTCCTTAACGGCTGTCAATTTCTTGGTAAGGAGTAAAGATAAAGGTTTGGTAGAACATTTGCTGGATCCTGTTATGTATCTTTGCTTATATGGGATGTTATGAAGTTTAGGTATTCAATATAAATGTTGTAGCTCGAACTCGGTATCCGTTGTAGGTATATCAAATGAGCGTAATACGGATACGTGATTTTGAAGGATCTCGTCCTTTGAAAGTGAGCTACGTGTGTATGTAGGATTTCCAAAATTCGTATTAAACCCAAGTTCTTCTAATAAACAATTATAGTAATGTGCCTTACAAATAAAAACTATGTTATTTGAGGCTTTTTCTGCTGGTACCAGTACATATTGGTCATGTAATCTATCCAGTTCAGTTACTACTTCTGGATCATTGAATACAGAGGGATAACGTGTTTTCATAGTCCCTTTAAGTTTTCAAATACGAGATTTTATCAACCATCGTATGGCTTTCAGCCATTCAGACAAAGTGTCTGGTTCTACGTCTTCATGTTTGGCCCATCGTCTGGCATAATCTTCGACAGAATCCATAACTAAACTGAAATTCTGACGCCAACTAAAGGAACGGGCTTCCCGGTATTTAGGGCCCCTTTAAATAAGATCTTTAAGACTATCATTTTCAACAATAGAAACGTCGCCCGTAATGACATGCCCGATAGGATTGTATTTGAAAGGAGATGAAGTACATGAACATGTGACAGTGAATTTTTTTGTGATTTAGAACATTGCCAATGTTTAAAAGCGTCTATGCCTTTATTTGTAAATTTAAGCTTAAGGAAAAGACGTTTCTGTTCAGAACAGTCATCGTTTGTAACGCGCGCAGGCTTAAACAGTCTGTGATAAGCGATGTCCATTATGTATATATTTTGGGGTTGAAGAATCCGTGTAGGGGTTCATTCTTGCTTCTTGAAAAAGTTTATTGGCATTTGTAAAAGGAACATAATAAAGTTTGCTGCGAATGTGATGAAGACCCAATTTTTTGGTAACGTGAGGTAAAAGAGATGAAAAAGTGACACCATGTATGTAGGGTCGGTTGTATGAACGATGTCCGTGACTTCGTTTACGTCTTACGTTAGAATTAAAAAGTTTCATCACATTAACACCATTACACGGTGGGCTTGATAGATTTCCTACACTTTGGATATTATCGTTACATCCATAGGGATATGCAGTGCCAAGCTGTTTAATCCAAAATTCTTCACGTTGTATACGGAAGGGGGTACTCAAGGTGGGATTGTTGGTCCAGTGGTATATTTTTTTCGATTATACGCACTCTTATAGACAAGATGGAATGGACAGAATCTTGACATATTATTTCAAAGGTGTACTTATGTGTGATTCTGAGTGTATCGGAATACTTGTATAACGGTGCTACATTGATTTCAAATCAAGAGTTTTAATACTGTGCCGTATCCTCGATGTAGGTCCTATATAGATTTGATACACAGAATATATATTTATGGCCTATATAAATCATGTACATCGAGGATACGGCGCATTATTAAAACTGAGTCCGTGATCTGTGTTGTTACGTCACACAGAACTGTAGGAATAGACCAAAAAGTTGTAGGGTTTATTTGATTGAATGTTGAAACCCTTATCTGCCATTATTCCATCTCCCCCTTTCAAATATTCTTCTTGTACTTGCTGCTTAAAACATTCCTAGCATCTTGACTTCAAAATTTCTTTATCAGAAATTGAGCCAGCGTATAACATAGATATATAAATAAGACTCCCCCTAGGATCACAAACAACCAAACCTTTCACTGTGTTTGTGGACTTATAGTCATAGTATGTTTGAGATCGGACTTTTAGGGATGACGGCTTACATATGTTTATCTCTGTGCAATCTAAAATAGCAAAGGTTGTGGGGAATTCTTACCGGTATTGCTTGGGCATATGTTCATATATAGCATCCCTAGATGGTCAAATTGATATCTCACCAAATCTCGCGTAGATACAATTAATGCAATGAGTGAGTATGATGCCAACTGTTTGCCAAATCTATATCCCAGGTCATTGTTATCGAAATCATGACAAAGTTTTATAAGTGTAAGCAAAAGTGATGTTTGATTTTCATGATTTCTTTTTGCCTGTTGGACTGAAATGAAATAAAGCATCATCATTTGGGACCAAAAACGTATAGAGAGCATAGAACTGTCCACTTGTAAAACCAGTATAGTACATAAAAAGGTCGGGTCCTGTAAATAATCTACACTCAATTCGCCGGACATGTCTTTCCTTTTCAAACGTTTTGCAAATTTAATGCTGCAACATTTTTCTTAATTCTTCATTTTCTGAATGATAATCTCCAAGGTGCCAATCCCTGAAAAAATGAAACAAATTATATATGTTAGTACTAACTGTGACAGCTTGGAACTTTCGGGAGTGCCACCACTCAACTTCCAGTTAGATTTTTGACCATGCCAGAAAACATCAAAATATAAAAGGACAGAGCTAAGAAGATATAGGAAAATAATCGTGAGCAAAACAACAGCACTGTATGGCATGAAGACAGAAACACACGACTTACTGCATTAAGGTTTTTTGAAATTACAAAAAGAAAAATCATAATTATTTGGACAACCTAATGAATGGGGAAAGTGTTTCAAATTAATGCGAAGGCTACACAGTATGGGAACAGGACAAAATCTGAAAAAGTACATTTTCTACAAGTCTGATTTTAAATCGAATGTCTTACATTTTCCTTCTGTTTGACAGGCAGCAGTTATGTCATCATCATGATGACCCTGGTCAGCATTTCTTGAAACTCTGGGACATCTGGAGCTGTGTCATTATCTGTCTGAAACTCTAGGACATCTTGAACTGTGTCATAATCTGTCTGAAACTCTGGGACATCTGGAGCTGTGTCATAATCTGTCTGAAACTCTGGGACGTCTGGAGCTGTGTCATTATCTGTCTGAAACTCTGGGACATCTGGAGCTGTGTCATTATCTGTCTGAAACTCTGGGACATCTGGAGCTGTGTCATTATCTGTCTGAAACTCTGGGACGTCTGGAGCTTTGTCATTATCTGTCTGAAACTCTGGGACATCTGGAGCTGTGTCATAATCTGTCTGAAACTCTGGGACGTCTGGAGCTGTGTCATTATCTGTCTGAAACTCTGGGACATCTGGAGCTGTGCCATTATCTGTCTGAAACTCTGGGACATCTGGAGCTGTGTCATAATCTGTCTGAAACTCTGGGACGTCTGGAGCTGTGTCATTAACTGTCTGAAACTCTGGGACAACTGGAGCTGTGTCATTATCTGTCTTGAAACTCTGGGACATCTGGATCTGTGTCATTATCTGTCTGAAATTCTGGGACATCTGGAGCTGTGTCATTATCTGTCTGAAATTCTGGGACATCTGGAACTGTGTCAGTATCTGTTTGAAATTCTTGGACATCTGGGGCTGTGTCATTATCTGTCAGAAATTCTGGGACATCTGGATCTGTGTCATTATCTGTCTGAAATTCTGGGACATTTGGAACTGTGTCATTATCTGTCTGAAATTCTGGGACATCTGGAGCTGTGTCAGTATCTGTTGTTGTTTTCTTTAAATTATGTACATGATTGTATATAAATATTATCTAGAAGAAGATAATTGTAGTCTATTGTTAATTTGTATATCAAATTGTTATCTTATTGACTTTTTGTCATGTATGTAATATGTACATATTAATACATGTATTTAGTTTAGATAAAAATAAACATCCCATATTGTTTTGACTTTGAAATATGTTTTTGTTATTCATAATTGAAACAGAATACCATTTTAATATGGTAAGTTTAACTGTTATCAATATCTCACAACTGATCAAGATCACAGATGATATTCTGAAAACTGAAAAATAATTATTTGCATCTATGGTGAGTATTTTGAGATTAAATGACATTGAACAAGTGTCCGTTTTTCTTCTCTTTGGTGGCTGGTGTCTGATTGGCATAATTGGAACTATATCATATTGGTCTACACAGGGAGTTCAGACAGTGGGTCAGAATATGAGGGAGTGGGTCCTCTCTTGCCATAGAAATGCTGAAAACAATAATGATGTAATGTAATCATTGGATGATTTAAATTTTGTTCACAAAGACAAAAAAATAACAATAGGGTATACAAGGAAACTTGTACTTAGGCATAATGTACACCCAATCTAATGTGTGCACACAAAACATCATGTCATTTGTGTGAAATGTTGTAATGACTGCAGATAAATAAATGATGGAATGTGAAATGAACATTGTATTCCTAAGCGATGTAATAGTTACTCAAAAACTCCAAGATTATTAAACTGGTCGGGGACCAGTAACCGGTTTGGACCAGTAGCCGGCTATTGCATGATTTCGGCTATATAGCCCCACAAGTTTTATACGATTTTGTGATATACATGTATTTATGTTTAAGATCAATCATGTGATGATGGACATTTTTCTCCAAAAAAGAAAGAAAGAAAAAACATTGTCGTGCTACATAATAATGACGAACACACACCATAGCCGGGTACTGGTCCCCGACCAGTAGTCTGCTGCAATACACTAGTAAAGGCAGTAGGGTAGAAAACAAAACGACAGAGATCGACAGAAAAAGGAAATTACAGCTAGATGCGAAACAGAGCTTTTATCAAATACAATTAATGAACAAACAATTGAAAACTTACCTTCGAACAGACAAACGTATCTTTTGTTATCATGTCGGTATTCAGCTAATCGTGGGGTCTATTGCACAGTTTTATATTTTCAGACAGTGCTCAAGGTTGATCTTCGGTTTTGGGAATGGAATAAAAAAACCTTCGACAGGAACCGGGTATCGATCATCCGAGTTACAAATACCAAACGCACATCTCTTCACCAATTTTATCTTCGATTGTAATATACGCCTTAAGAAATACGAGCTTATTCTTCCTTGACAACCGAAGGGAATATCATTGTTTGTCAGACTTTATGGCCACCGGCTGTATTGATGTCGAGCACAGAATAATTCCTTTTTTTTCATTGGCTTTTATTTTGAAAGGGATGGAGTTTGGCGATCGGTCAATTGATAGTGTTTGTATGTGACTGCATGAGTTCATTTTTGACTGTATATGTGACTGCATGAGTTCGTTTGTTTCTTTATTTTTGTTTAACGCCACTTCCAACGATATTTCGGTTATATCGTGGCGATTTTAAGTAAAAACACAGTAAGTACATTTTATTTTGAAATTTCTGAACACAAATCATTTGGTAAAAGACAAATAAGTTTGTAAATTATTTATAAAATATAAATTAGACAGTTAAATTTTCGAATAAAATCCAACATCTTTTAGATATTCTAAAATAATGTCGCAAGCGACATAATTTAGAACACTATTAAGATATGTCTCGGAGTAATATTTCTCACGAGTATGTTTAAAATCTGTACATTCTGTTAAAATATGTTTAAGTGTAAGTCTATAGCCACACGATATACATTCCGGTGACTTTTTTCAATAATAAATATTTATGTGTAAGGATACTGTGACCAATACGAAGTCTGGTCTTACTAACCTCATCTCTTTTATTTCTAGTGAAGGCTGGAGGATTGTGGACAAATCTGGTATTTATTTCATGTAATTTATTTTCAATTTGTAAATCCCAATGTTGTTGGAACGTTGTGGTCATGGAATCTGTAATAGATGGTTTAAGATCTGTGTAAGGAATTTTATTTTCTGAAGGTAAATTTCTCATGACCAGTTTAGCAACTTCATCAGCTTTGGTATTTCTTTTTATGCCGATATGGCTAGGATCCAACAGAAGACTATCTCTTTACCTACAAATGTCAAATAATGTACTGTCTCTATCTCAAAAGTATGTTAATAGAAAGGTTTGCACTTTCAATTGATTTTAAACAAGACAAAGAATCTGAGAAAATAACACATAATGTATTTCAATGCTTCTCTATTATCGCTGTGGCCCAGTGGTGAAAAAGATGCATGTTAATAGAAAGGTTGCAGCTGAAACAGGATTTTTTCAGTGAAAATAGGTAAAACGTTGTTGACTTTTAAACAAATAATGTTTTTTTTTAATCTAATGTATTTGATTCAGACTTTTTATTTCTGTTCATAGATAAGTCAACAGTCGGTTTTGTTAGTTCCCGTTTTCGTGTACGACTGTGTGTTTGACTGTATGTGTTAATGTTTGACTGCGTTTGACTGTATGTGTTAATGTTTGACTGTGTTTGACTGTATGTGTTCATGTTTGACTGTGTTTGACTGTATTTCAATGCTGATTGACTGTGTTTGACTGTAATGTTTGACTGTGTTTGACTGTATGTGTTCTGTTTGACTGTGTTTGACTCATGTTTGAGTGTTTGTGTAAATGTTTAGATGCATGTGTTCATGTTTGACTGTTTTGATGTGTTCATGTTTGATTTGACAATGTTTGACTGTGTTTGTGTATGTGTTCATGTTTGACTGTGTTTGACTGTATGTGATGTTTCAGACTGTATGTGTTCATGTTTGACTGTGTTTGACTGTATGTTCATGTTGACTGTGGACTGTAAGTGTTAATGTTTCCTTGATCAGTGAAAATGTTTACTGTGTTTGACTGTATGTGTTCAAAACGTTGTGTTCATGTTATCACTGTGTTTGACTGTATGTGTCCATGTTTGACTGTGTTTCTGTATGTGTTCAACTGTGTTTGACTGTATGTGTTCAAATACTGTGTTTTTTGTTTAATATGCATGAGTTCATGTTTACTGTGTTTTGATTCAGACTGTGTTTTATTTCTGTTCATGTTTGAGATAAGTTCATGTTTGACTGTGTTTGACTGTATGTGTCATGTTTGGTTTTGTTAGGTTCATGTTTGACCGTGTTTCGTGTATGTTTGACTGTGTTTGACTGTATGTGATCATGTTTGACTGTATGTGTTCATGTTTGACTGTGTTTGACTGTATGTGTTCATGTTTGACTGTGTTTGACTGTATGTGTTCATGTTTGACTGTGTTTGACTGTATGTGTTCATGTTTGACTGTGTTTGACTCTATGTGTTCATGTTTCACTGTGTTTGACTGTATGACTGTGTTTGACTGTATGTGTTCATGTTTGTGTTCATGTTTGACTGTGTTTGACTGTAAGTGTAATGTTTGTTCTTGACTGTATTGATGTTTGTGTTTGACTGTATGTGTGTTTGTGTTCTGTATGTTTTTTGACTGTGTTTGACTGTACTGTGTGATCATGTCTGTGTGTTTGACTTTGTTTGACTGTATGTGTTCATGTTTGACTATCTTTGACTGTGTTTGACTGTATGTGTTCGTGTTTGACTGTGTTTGACTGTGTTTGACTGTATGTGTTCATGTTTGACTGTGTTTGACTGTATGTGTTCATGTTTGACTGTGTTTGACTGTATGTGTTCATGTTTGACTGTGTTTGACTGTTCATGTTTGACTGTGTTGAATGTGTTCATGTTTGACTGTGTTTGATGTGTTCATGTTTGACTGTATGTGTTCATGTTTGACAGTGTGTTTGACTGTATGTGTTCATGTTTGACTGTATGTGTTCATGTTTGACTGTGTGTTTGATGTGTTCATGTTTGATGTGTTCATGTTTGTTTGACTGTGTTTGACTGTATAATCGTGTTTGACACTTTGTTTGACGGTATGTGTTCATGTTCACTGTGTTTGACTGTATGTGTTCATGTTTGACTGTGTTTGACTGTATGTGTTTCATGTTTGACTGTGTTTGACTGTATGTTTGTGTTTCTGTATGTGTTCATGTTTGACTGTGTTTGACTTGTGTTAATGTTTGACTGTGTATGACTGTGTTTGACTGTATGTGTTCATGTTTGACTGTGTTTGACTGTAAGTGTTCATGTTTGACTGTGTTTGACTGTATGTGTCCATGTTTGACTGTGTTTGACTGTATGTGTTCATGTTTGACTGTGTTTGACTGTATGTGTTCATGTTTGACTGTGTTTGACTGTATGTGTTCATGTTTGACTGTGTTTGACTGTATGTGTTCATGTTTGACTGTGTTTGACTGTATGTGTTCATGTTTGACTGTGTTTGACTGTATGTGTTCATGTTTGACTGTGTTTGACTGTATGTGTTCATGTTTGACTGTGTTTGACTGTATGTGTTCATGTTTGACTGTGTTTGACTGTGTTTGACTGTATGTGTTCATGTTTGACTGTGTTTGACTGTATGTGTTCATGTTTGTGTTTGACTGTATGTGTTCATGTTTGACTGTGTTTGACTCTATGTTCATGTTTCATGTTTGACTGTACTGTTTGACTGTGTTTGACTGTGTGTGTTCATGTTTGACTGTGTTTGACTGTTATGTTTGACTGTGTTTTCATGTTAATGTTTGACTTTGACAGTGTGTTTGACTGTGTTTGATGTATGTGTTCATGTTTGATATGTGTTCGTTTTTGACTGTACTGTGTTCATGTATGATCATGTATGTGTGTTCATGTTTGACATGTGTTCATGTGTTTGACTGTATGTGTTCATGTTTGACTGTGTGTTTGTTCATGTGATGTGTTCATGTTTGTTTGACTGTGTTTGACTGTATGTGTTCATGTTTGACTGTGTTTGACTGTATGTGTGTTTGATGTTTGACTGTATGTGTGTTTCTGTGTTTGACTGTTTGACTGTGTTTGAATGTATGTGTTTGACATGTGTTGACTGTTCATGTTTGACTGTGTTTGACTGTATGTGTTCATGTTTGATGTTTGACTGTATGTGTTTGACTGTGTTTATATGTTCATGTTTGACTGTGTTTTTGACTGTATGTGTTCATGACTTTTTGACTGTGTTTGACTGTATGTGTTTCACTGTGTTTGACTGTCCATGTTTGACTGTGTTTGTATGTGTTCATGTTTGTTTGACTGTATGTTTGACTGTGTTTACTGTATGTGTCCATGTTCATGTGTATGTGTTCATGTTTGACTGTTTGACTGTATGTGTCCATGTTTGACTGTTTGACTGTGTGCTTGACTGTATGTGTCCATATTTGACTGTGTTTGACTGTATGTGTTCATGTTTGACTGTGTTTGACTGTATGTGTTCGTTTTTGACTGTGTTTGACTGTGTTTGACTGTATGTGATCATGTTTGACTGTGTGTTTGACTGTGTTTGACTGTATGTGTTCATGTTTGACTATCTTTGACTGTGTGTGTTCATGTTTGACTGTGTTTGACTGTATGTGTTCATGTTTGACTGTGTTTGATGTGTTCATGTACTGTGTTCTGTATGTGTTCATGTTTGACTGTGTTTGACTGTACTGTTGATGTGTTTGACTGTATGTGTTCATGTTTGACTGTGTTTGACTCATGTTTGACTGTGTTTGACTGTATGTGTTCATGTTTCATGTTTGACATGTTTGACTGCAGTGTGTTCATGTTTGACTGTGTTTGACTGTTTATGTGTTCATGTTTGACTGTGTTTGACTGTGTATATGTATCTTCATGACTGTGTGTTTGACTGTGACGGCATGTGTTCATGTTTGACTGTATGTGTTCATGTTTGACTGTGTTTGACTGTATGTGTTCACTGTGTTTGACTGTGTTTGACTGTGCTTGACTGTATGTGTTTATGTTTAACTGTGTTTGACTGTATGTGTTCATGTTTGACTGTGTTTCACTGTATGTGTTCATGTTTGACTGTGTTTGACTGTATGTGTTCATGTTTGACTGTGTTTGACTGTGTGTGTTCATGTTTGAATGTGTTTGACTGTGTTTGACTGTGTACTGTGAGTTCATGTTTGACTGTGTTTTGTACATGTTTGACTGTGTTTGACTGTATGTGTTCATGTTTGACTGTGTTTGATTGTATGTGTTCATGTTTGACTGTGTTTGACTGTATGTGTTCATGTTTGACTGTGTTTGACAGTATGTGTTGTTTGATGTGTTCTGTATGTTGTTTGACTGTGTTTGACTGTATTGATCATGTTTGACGTATGTGTTCATGTTTGACTGTGTTTGACTGTATGTGTTTCTGTGTTTGACTGTTTGACTATGTTTGACTGCATGTGACTCTATGTGTTCATGTTTGTGTGTTTGACTGTATGTGTTCATGTGTTTGACTGTGTTTGTTTGACTGTTGACTGCATGTTCATGTTTGACTGTGTTTGACTGTATGTGTTCATGTTTGACTGTTTTGACAGTGTGTTTGACTGTATGTGTTTCATGTTTTGACTGTTTGACTGTGTTTGACTGTATGTGTTCATGTTTGACTTGTTTGACTGTTCATGTTTGACTGTACTGTATGTGTTCATGTTTGACTATGTTTGACTGACTGTGTTTGACTGTATGTGTTCATGTGACTGTGTTTGACTGTAAGTGTTTGACTGACTGCTGTATGTGTTCATGTTTGACTGTGTTTGACTGTGTTTGACTGTATGTGTTAATGTTTGACTGTGTTTGACTGTGTATATGTGATCATGTTTGACTGTGTGTTTGACTGTACTGTATGTGTTCATGTTTGTTTGACTGTGTTTGACTGTTTATGTGTTCATGTTTTTGACTGTGTTCATGTTGACTGTTTGACTGTATGTTCATGTTTGACTGTGTTTCACTGTATGTGTGTTCATGTTTGACTGTGTTTGAATGTATGTGTTCATGTTTGACTTTGTTTGACTGTATGTGTTCATGTTTGACTGTGTTTGACTGTATGTGTTCATGACTGTGTTCATGTATGTGTTCATGTTTTGACTGTATGTGTTCATGTGTTGACTGTTTGACTTTTTGCACTGTATGTTGTGTTCATGTTTGACTGTGTTTGACTGTATGTGTTCATGTTTGACTACATGTTTGACTGTGTTTGACTGTGTGTTTGACTGTGTTTGTATGTGTAAGTGTTAATGTTTTCTGTGCTTGATGTTTGACTGTGTTTGACTGTATGTGTTCATGTTTTGACTGTGTTTGACTGTATGTGTTCATGTATTGACTGTGCTTGTTATGTTTGACTGTGTTGTATGTGTTCATGTTTGTGTTTGAATGTTTGACTGTATGTTCATGTGTTCTGTATGTTTGATGTTTGACTGTGTTTGACTGTATGTGTTTAATGTTCATGTTTTGACTGTGTTTGACTGTATATGTTTCATGTTTGACTGTTCATGTTTGACTGTGTGATGTATGTGTTCATGTTTGATGTTTGACTGTGTTTGACTGTGACTGTGTGTGTTCATGTTTGACTGACTGTGTTTGACTGTGTGTTTGACTTTGTTTGACGGCATGTGTTCATGTTTGACTGTGTTTGACTGTACATGTTTGTTTGACTGTATATGTTCATGTTTGACTGTGTTTGACTGTTTGTTTGACTGTATGTGTTCATGCGTTTCATGTGACTTGACTGTAAGTGTTTTAATGTGTTGACTGTGTGTTGTGTTCATGTATGTGTTTTCATGTGTTCATGTTTGACTGTGTTTGACTGTGTTTGACTGTATGTGTTCATGTTTGACTGTATGTGTTCATGTTTGACTGTGTTTGACTGTATGTGTTCATGTTTGACTGTGTTTGACTGTATGTGTTCATGTTTGACTGTGTTTGACTGTATGTGTTCATGTTTGACTGTATGTGTTCATGTTTGACTGTGTTTGACTGTTCATGTTTATGTTTGACTTCATGTGATGTTTGACTGTGTTTGACTGTATGTGTTCATGTTTTGACTGTGTTTGACTGTATGTTCATGTTTCATGTGTTTGACTGTGTTTGACTGTACTGTGTTTGGACATGTGTTTGACTGTGTTTGACTCTTGACTGTGACTGTATGTGTTCATGTTTGACTATGTTTGACTGCATGTGTTCATGTTTGACTGTGTTTGACTGTATGTTTGTTCATGTTTGTATGTGTTCTGTGACTGTGTTTGACTGTATGTTCATGTTTCATGTTTGACTGTGTTTGACTGTGTATGTGTTTCATGTGTTCGACAGTGTGTTTGACTGTATGTGATCATGTTTGACTGTGTGTTTGACTGTGTTTGACTGTATGTGTTCATGTTTGACTATCTTTGACTGTATGTGTTCATGTTTTGTGTTTGACTGTTTGACTGTGATTGTGTTTGACTGTATGTGTTCATGTTTGACTGTGTTTTGACTGCACTGTGTTTCATGTGTTCATTTGACTGTGTTTGACAGTGTGTGAATTTGTTCATGTTTGACTGTATGTTCATGTTTGACTGTTTATGTATGTTCATGTTTGACTGTGTTTGACTGTATGTGTTCATGTGTTTGACTGTGTTTGTTTGACTGTACTGTGTGTTCATGTTTGTTTGACTGTGACTGTGTTTGACTGTATGTGTTCATGTTTGACTGTGTTTGACTGTGTGTGTTCATGTTTGACTGTGTGACTGTTTGTGTTCATATTTGACTGTATGTGTTCATGTTTGTGTTTGACTGTATGTGTTCATGTTTGATGTTTGACTGTGTTTGACTGTGTTTGTGTGTTCACGGTGTTTGACTGTATGTGTGTTTGACTGTGTATGTGTATTCATGTTTGACTGTATGTGTTTCATGTTTGACTGTGTTTGACTGTGTATGTGTTCATGTTTGACTGTGTTTGACTGTATGTGTTCATGTTTGACTGTGTTTGACTGTGTTTGACTGTATGTGTTCATGTTTGACTGTGTTTGACTGTATGTGTTCATGTTTGACTGTGTTTGACTGTATGTGTTCATGTTTGACTATGTTTGACTGCATGTTTGACTGTGTTTGACTCTATGTGTTCATGTTTGACTGTGACTGTGTTCATGTTTGACTGTACTGTGTGTTCATGTTTGACTGTGTTTGACTGTGTGTTATGTTGACATGTTTGACTGTGTTTGACTGTGCTTGACTGTATGTGTTCATGTTTGACTGTGTTTGACTGTATGTGTTCATGTTTGACTGTGTTTGACTGTATGTGTTCTTCATGTTTGACTGTTCATGTTTGACTGTATGTGTTCACTGTGTTTGACTGTGTGTGTTTGACTGTTTATGTGTTCATGTTTGACTGTGATTTGACTGTATGTAGTGTGTTCATGTGTTTGTTTGACTGTGTTTGACTGTGTTTGACTGTATGTTTGTGTGTTTGACTGTATGTGTTCATTTGAATGTGTTTGACTGTGTTTGACTGTGTTTGACTTTGTTCATGTTTCATGTTTGACTGTGTTTGACTGTATGTGTTCATGTTTGACTGTATGTGTTCATGTTTGACTGTTTATGTGTTCATGTTTGACTGTGTTTGACTGATGTGTTGTTTTTGACTGTGTTTGACGTTTGACTGTGTGATAATGTTTTGTGACTGTGTGTGTTTGACTGCATGTGTTCAAATAGATAGCAAGAGAATGATATTGGTCTACCATTTTATTTCAACAATATATTTTACAGATTTTTTTTATCACAGCAGTTACTGTGTTTGACATAGATGTTTGATTATATGTGTTCATGTTTGACTGACCAAGTAGTTTGACACATGGCAAATAATGTATGAAGACTGTATCTTTTACTGTGTTTCTATATGCAAATGACTGTATGTAAATGTTTGATGTTTGACAACTATGTACATGTTTGACTGTGTTTGACATTATGTTTGACCATCATGTTTGAGAGTGTTCATGTTTGACTGTGTTTGACTGTATGTGTTCATGTTTGACTATAAAACATGTTTGACTGGGTGTTTGAAATATAAAAACAGTGCGTGATTTTCAGCTCTGACATTATGACTTGTACATTTGAAATTTGATACGCCAAGTGAAGACGATTGACAACTTTAAATCTTTTATAATGGCGGAGGTGTTGTAAACTAGTCACAGGGTAAATATATTCTTACGCCAAAACATTTAAAATTACCAATGACAGAACCGACAAAAAATAGGTACCTACGTTTATCAATAACCAAATTACTGAGTTGAAAATGGAGTCGGCCTGGCTCAGTCGGTAGCGCGCTCGACTCTTGATCGTGAGGTCGTGAGTTCGAGTCCAGCCACGGCAGGTTGGTTACCTGTCTGTCGGATGAGACATCAAAAACCGAGATTCCGTGTCACAGTAGGTGTAGGCACGTTAAAGAACCCTCACTGCTCAATGGCCGTAAGTGCCGAGCATTGACCAAAATTTGAAGCCCCTCACCGGCATTTGATGACGTCTACATATGAGTGAAATATTCTTGAGTGGGACGTTAAACATTAATAAACAAACAAACAAACTGAGATGAAAATGTGAATGCATTTACAAAATTAGTATTTCATTTATCTCGGGGATTTGATTGCTTTAATATTTCATTAATACAGTGGAAAGATATGTCAGAAATTGTCAAAGAAAGTTATTTCTGTTCTTTCATTTGTGTATGCAATACTATCATACACACCCTAGGTACACTAATAATATAACCACAGGAGAAAATCAGGTCAGTATAGCAAAATTTTCAGATTTATACAATTTGGAATACTATGAATCGTTTAACCTTGTATCACAACTTAAATATTTTCCAGTACATTTTCCCTCCATTTTAGAATTTTGTTATGCAGTTAACAGGAATGTTGTTTTACTCGATGCAATTAAAGGGGCATAAGCTGTACTTATTTCAAAAATGATTTCTTTCTTTTTTACTACTTAGAGTGATTTACAATAACAAAAACGAGATATACACAGGCATGAAAATTCTTTATTTCCTATATATTTTTTTTAATTTGCTTGAGATTGCGAGGTTTGCCACTTTTTCAATTGCAATTGATTAACTCAACTTTACTATTTGTATATGAATACCACACTGGACCTGACACTATCTCCACAAAATGAATTGGAATATAAGATTTTATAAGCTCTTATTTATTATTGTACATCAAGTACAAGTTGTTAAAATAGAAAAAAAATCGATTTTTGGTTAATACAGCTAATTTCCCTTTTACTTTACATAAAAGATATAGGAAATGACTTTGTGTTTTGAGTTCTTACACAACAAACAGGAATATGCAATTAACAGGTATGCAAAATATGTGAAATCCAATACACATCAACGTAATACTCTCGTGTTTGAAACCAGCAGTTCTGAACAAGAATGTTTCAATATATGGCACAATATGAAAAAAGTAAATTTGGATAAATCCATCCAAGTCGATTGATACAACCGTTTGACGTTATACTAAAACAAGCCCTTATGAGTTTTTAACCTCTCTAAACAATGAAATATCTCAAAGGATACATAGGGCATTCGAATTAGAATCGTATTATTCCTGTCTGAATTTCACGTTCTGGATGATAGAAGTTATTAATTCTCGTCAAATATTTTTTATTTGGATGGGTCAATAGTACAAAAAGAATATCTGAATTAGGTATCAGATAAAAATATGCTAAATAATCAATCGATTTCAAGGGAAAAAGTCTACCAGTGGATTAATATTGTTTTGTAAGAAAATCATGTCTCCTTCTTTGTCTATGAGTGTAGTGTAACGTTGTCATTGAAGAAATGACCCAGGGTTAAAGTGAAGACACATTATTTTTATGCATTCCAAACAGTCGTTGGAAAGTTAAAGCCTGGAAAAGATTATGTGAATATGACTCATTGTGATCTTGACCTTGAAGATATGAATTATGATTATCAAGGTCACAACTTTAGATCATGAAATCATGGCAATAACATTAACGTTTGGATGGGAGACTTAGCCATGAACAATCCAATATATATCCCTTCCCCATAAGACTTGATACAAAAAGCTGTTATTTAGTTTAACTTAATCCGTCTCATTTACTTTTGCTTAGATAAATTTTGTGAATATAGAGAAAAATACAATATATATATATATATATATATATATATATATATATATATATATATATATATATATATATATATATATATATATATATATATATATATATATATATATATCGGAATAAATATATTTGAATGCACATGTACTTAAGCTTTTCATCATGCATAGCCTACTAATAATAGATAAAAGAACGATAACAGAATCGATTCCTACTTGCGATAACAACAATTGTTTTTATTCCCTGTGTAGAAAAACAAAACTCATATTTCTTTTTTAATCATTGGCGTTTTAAAGTATTTTGCAACTGGTTTTAGACACTTTGAATCGATGTATATATTTGCTCCTGAGGACATCATAATTCCATCTATTTCTTGACATTTTCAGAAGCTTCCCACTTATATTCTCAGACAGGGACATACAATACATAAGAACCCTAACCGTTTCATTAGACACGTATGCAATGCTATAGAATTAACTGTTGATATAAGTATATACTGCCTACTTGTTTCACTCTTTTTAATGGAATTCTCTCTCTCTCTCTCTCTCTCTCTCTCTCTCTCTCTCTCTCTCTCTCTCTCTCTCTGTAATCACTTTCCTGAAAGCTTTAAAACATGAACAAAATTTTTTACTGATACATATGATTTTAATTCTTGTTCCGTTTGATATAACATTGACTCGTTAATTGATAACGCTAAACGCTGAAAATAATGTCCTTAATTGTATAAAAGTTAAGTATTGCCGTTTATATATGAATATTTCTAGTAGATTAATTAATGGATGATTTGTTTGTTTAATGATTTTTCACTGTGGGACTTCGCAATTAAGACCACCTAACTGACTCATAGTGGTCCGATTTCTTAAAAGATCTTCTGTACTTATCAAATATTTATCAAGTGATTGGAAATGGATGATCTTCTAAGCAAGGTTGTCTTTAGGCGAGGTTCCAGTGTATTTATTGTACAAGGGTCACAACTACTAACGGTGATTTTCTTATCCTCCGTTCTCAAATATTGCTTGGCATCTTTAATTTTGTTTCCAAACATTCAGCTCTATATACACCGCAATTTGACGAGATCTCAATCCGAAAAATACTTTCACGTTTTCCCTGGAGTTCTTGCACAGGTGTGATCGCTGCTATGCTTATAAGGAGCCTATAACTGTAGCTACATCCCAAATAAATATAGGGGTATGGTGTTGAACTGTACTAAATCAGTTTGATCACTGGAATCATCTATACCACTACTGGGAGAGTATTTACAAACGACACCATTTATATATATGTTATTTAACATCTTCATGAATTTCTGTTAATATTTCTAAAATATATTTATACTTGAGATCTTAAGGCACCATTGTAAAATAAAAGCAAATATAACAGTAATTGAGCTTGCGACTTTAGCGGATGACACCCTTTCATGACATCATATATGCCTTTTTAATTAACAACATAACTTATGCCAGCACTTGACTTGTTTTCTAGGGTTTTGCATCATTTTTGTCCAATGTTTTTTCGCTACCGGGTCGAAGTTCAAACCTAAGTACACACGTCCGATTGGCCTATGCTCGCTCACTTGTTTATTTGCATGAACAGCAGTGATACAAATGTACACTTGTCCCAAATCCTCTTTTGGAATGTCAAATCCAATGGTCTCGTCAAATTCAGGATTTAGATCTCCCCTTCGTATAACAGTTTTTATCTTTTTCAGGGGTCGACCCTCACTCATTAGCGTGACTTTTGCGTAAGAATCTGTGAATGTATAATGAAATTAATATGAAACAACCAATACATAGGATTTTTACAATATAAAATTTGCTTTTGTGGAATTGAAATTGAAAATGAATTTGTTTTCGTTTCCCCTTTGTGCATCGCACATACATACACAGAGGCCATACTATTCTATACAGTATCAATTCTCATAGACCCGTGTATACACACATCCTTTAGGCTACAAGTAATCAATTTATGAAACATGTTGCTTGTTGTATATATTACATGTTTATATCGGTGTCTGGCTGTACAAAATTATCAATTTTGATTCATAAAAGAGGCACATCTGCAGCGGCCACATCGAAGCATATATATATATATATATATATATATATATAGAGAGAGAGAGAGAGAGAGAGAGAGAGAGAGAGAGAGAGAGAGAGAGAGAGAGAGAGAGAGAGAGAGAGAGAGAGAGAGAGAGAGAGAAAATAGATAGATATATAGTTAGAGTACACTTAATTATTGTTTTGTAACTGGTCGATAACACACACACACACACACACACACACACACACACACATATATATATATATATATATATATATATATATATATATATATATATATATATATATATATATATATATATATATATATATATATATATATAAACTGATATATTTTACAGGCCTTGTAGAAGATTTGACGAATGTTACATCAAGTGCCTCCTACAATGAGTATAGGCCTACTAAGGTAAACTGACACATGTTTAAAAGCACAACGAGTCGAAATCAAATCATAACAGGGCTATCTGTCGTCAAAAAAGTAATAGAGATTCAGAAATGCATGTAGTTCGAGCAAGGCAACATGTCTTATCTATACAACCTATTTTTGGAAATTAGACCGTATTGTTTTGGTTTTGAACCTAAACCGGATATGTCATTTTACCTTGATAGACCTTTAAGATATCTATACATGGCAAATAATATTGTTGTTTGTCAGTTTACTTAAAAAAAAACAATGGTCTCTGCCAGGATATTTTGTAACCGGTTTCTTTCGTCTACTACTAAAAACTGCCCACCACCATTTTACTTTTAAAAGTTATTGAAGATGGCGAAACAAGAAACATTTAAATTCAACTGGAAATTGTTCTCCAATCATAAATATGTTTTACCTGTAGTATTCTGTGGTATGTTCATAACACGCAACTTTTTCATCTTTATGATTGTTACGTTAAGTTTTTCAGCAGTTGGAAGGTAGTGAAGACCTATACTAATATCACCCACTTGTTCCTAAAATCAAGAAAATGTAAACGTTTAATGTCGGTCTTCATATGTATCATATAAAGCAAATTGGTATATCATTTTACTTCTTTTTTATTTTATTTTGACAATGTCTGATTTACGATTAAGTGTATGATAGTAATTGTCGGCGGTCATTAATATTACATCCTGTGGGACAAATGTGGAATTGAAAGTAACCTGTGAACTAGCAAACCGGTCCCTAAAATGCAGTCTAGGATTACACAATAATAATACTTTAATTTGATATTTTGCAATTCTTTTATACAAACTGGGGAGGCGGAGTAACATTTTAAATGGGCATTATCTGCGTTTACAAAAATTATTTTGATTTTTTCTACTTTTACAATTTGTACTTGATGACAAATGATAGTTATACACAGGCATGAAAAATAAATCTTTATTCCAATATAATTTGTGACATTGTGGTGTACATATAGAAATAGTACGGTTGAGCTAATCGATTGCAAGTGAATAACGACCAAGCTGGGTTTCTGAAGCCATTGTCACAAGACACAGGGTGTCCGCGAAACAGGTAACACTTTAATATTTTCATAACTTTGCTCAATGCAAAGCTAATACACACACACATATATATATATATATAGTATATATTTGTATATAGCAATTCTGAGAATTTTATACCCGTGTATATATATATTTTTTTGTTATTGTATATCAATCTTTATAAGGCTTATATTAATACTTAGAAATCAATCTCAGGAAGGTAATATGAATTAGATTATAGATATTTACATTTTCCACAACAATTTACAATAGACTCAGTGGTGATTTTGATGGCATTTATATCAGCTGTAAATTAAATTCCTCATATGACGTCACGAAATGATAATTATCTGTCACCAAAACGGCATCCATATTAACAATAAATGCTTGACAATCGTCCATTCGTTAAATAATCATCCCATACATACACACGTCTGTATGAATTATTACCTTTTGTCGATATAAGTATAAGTATTATCAAACAAATCAAAACATAATATTTTCTACATCATTATGCGTCCGTTCTTAATTAGGTCGGTACATCAAGTCGAGGTTATAACCCTTAGTGTAGGATTCGTATTTGTATAGTTGTTTAACGCCCTACTCAAGAATCTTTCACTGATATGGAGACGTCAGCAAATGCGGGGAAGGACTTCAAAATTTTCGCCTATGCTCGGCACTTACGGTCATTGAGCAGTGAGGGTTCTTTAACCTGCCGACAACTACTGTGATACATGCCCTCTTTTTTTACTTTAAAGGATAGGAAAAGCCACCCGCCTCCACCGAGGCTCTAACCCGCGACCCCCGGTTGCGAATCGAGCACTCAGCCGCGGAGCCACGACGACTCTCCTTGGTATAGAAATAGTGATACAACGCCTGTGTTTTTCAAACATGTTAAATAACGTTTGACACTTCTTTCTGTTCTGAATAAGAACCCTAACAGATATGAAAAGATTTGTTGCCAATACGGACAACATCAGCGACAAATTGGAGAAAAACAGTATAAACCTTATTTTCAGTTATCTTCGAAAGAAGTAATAAAAGCATTCGATAACTTTATAGATACCTCTACTGGTAAACGAAGTTCTTCGTGGAATATCTTTTCTGTGGAGTCTTCCAGCTCCATCTTTTTCAGAGACGCCATGTACTCCCCGATGACTACTCGTCTGGAGAACTTGTCCAGGTCACAAAGTTGAAGTTTTATTGTGTAAAATTTTAATTGTGAAGATTCTACGGACACTGTAAATGATTCATTAAATGTCGGCGTGTGACTAGTTTTCTGCAATTTCGTTCTGAATTCAGTATCCAAGTTATTGATCACATGACCTAGGCTAAATATATGTTTCGGCGAATGATACAACCGAATGCGAACATAGGGCGCCAGAATAGTTGATACTTTCTCTACGACCAGATTTTTCACTTGGAACACTTTTATTGTGAGTTCAGAAGCTGCTTTCTCGTATTTGATAGAAAATTCGAGCTCCCCTGCCTGCAACTGGGGACAGGAAATTCTGGATCCATAACTCCCATGCTGTTGCCTTTTTATGGACTCTTTACTGGTAATCTAGAAAGACAAAAATATTTGTTTTTATATCCCTTATCATGAAATAATTACATAATCATTTCAATTGCGGCAGCTTGATCAGAGTTTGGTTTTGTAGGCATGCACGTGCATATTTTTTAGGAGATAACTATATTGTCTCTGAAGACTTGTCGATGTCACCTGGTGGTTTAACTGCCGCAATTTAAGTTACCCAGCCTTGTGTAGCGGACAACCTATCAAATTGGATATTACAATGGAATACCATTAGAAGTATATAATAATCTACGTTTGTATATGCGTGTGTATGTACTAACGCTTGCACGTTTGATGTAATTAATTACGTATCAATTATCTGATGACATTTTCACCAAACTTGGCTTTTTACTGATCCGGACAGGTTTCCATGTAACGTTTGCGATGGGCATGGCATTCTAATATGTGACACTGACTCTTTCCGGACACCTGGCCCTATCGCGTTTGGAATTTGCATTTTCTTGAGTCCATTAGTATATCTTATATGTTGTATTCTAATGGCGATGTGCCAAAATATATATTAATTTAAAACTTAAATAAAACAGATAAACAACTATAATTTATAAATATTAATAACTGTGTTAAAATATAGTGGGTCAAAGTAGAAAATTCACGAACAAATTGAATTCAGAAATATTTTTAATTAGATGTAATGACGAACACCTGGTCCCATCATGTTTGGGATTCACAATTGTTTTGCGTTGAGATTATTGTTATATCTATCTCTTCACTGAGATTGACCTTTTATACCGAATTTGACCTTTACAACGAACTCGACAGGTTTCCATGTAACGTTTGTGAGGGCTGTAGCACGCTGACAGGAGACTGCTTTCGAACACTTGGTCCCATCCGGTTTGGGATTCGCAAATATTCTTTTTGTTGAGATCATTTGTATATCAAATCTGTTGTGTTCTAATTCTATTATCCATTGGGACTTCTTTATTTTTCATATTTGTACTTAAAACCTGTATCCCTAAGTCTATCGTTAATTACGTAATAAGTCGTATTAGATATAAGCAAATGATATAATTGGACGTTTAACGTCTGATGTAATGTTATAACACTTCAGTTTGGTAAGAGAGACGTTATATGACATTAAATTAAATACTAAAATATTAATAAATTTATATTTCATGATTTCCGTGACAGAACGTAACAGACAACAATAAATTCTGACTCAGCTTACACTTTGTAGATCAATAACATTGGTTCCACTTGAGTCTGACTGTTCGGATGAATCCAGTTCCTTGATAGAAACAAACCGTGATCGCCTGTCTGTCAACTTTTCAACAGTAGTATGTCCGTCTGCTGACCCATACGTCACCTTAATAGGTTCAGCTGAAAATGGGAAGATATAGAATGTTCAAATGTTTACATAACTTTATAGAAAATGACAATAAATGGAAAGATGCCACAAAATATATCCCCATAGGCCTCAATACTAATTAACAAAACTTCAGCTCAATGATACGCCCTTTTCTTAAATCAGTACCCTGTGCTGAAAGAAATAAATTTTAGATAAGAAGATATATAAAATCAATATAGGCTGTTGGTGTTTTTACTTCGATTGTTTACTTCTGAACAACTTATAGAATTGCGCACCAAATGAAAATAACTATTCTCATATGACCTCACCCTTTACATTTTCAACCTTAAACCCTATAATTTGCAAAGTACTATCAATATTCAATATCTTTTTATCACCTGCATTTCAATTATTAATAGCAAAACCGTTTTTTGTTGTTGTTGTTTTCATTAAATGACAGATCGCCGTGCTCGTTTACCCCCCCCCCTCCCTGCAAAACTTAAGGTGTCCTAAAATGGTTGCGCCCATGTTGTCAACAATACAGGTTTATTTCCTAATGTAGTTAATGGCTGTTTGTCCAGTATTGTTTTTCTTGTGTTTGACTTATTAGTAATTAGAAATTAAGTAATTATTTCCAGAGTTCCAGGAAACAATAAAAAAATTCGGGAAACCCTTGACAAGCATGCTGTTTTAATCCACAATATTTCAATTTTTTGGCAACCGTTTTAATAGGTGCAGGAGACAAGTTGGTTACAATATCAACGGAAAAGATTAACGGCCTTGCGTTATTTGGCAAACGTTTTCACAAAATCAGCTGAGAGTATAGTGCTAAATGCAAATTTCGAGATCATTAATGTATGTTTGGCGTTGCAATTTAATTAACAAAAAAACTCATATTTGTGATTCTTTTTCGGGGGTGGGGGGGGGGCAGTTAAACCTAGCTTCTTTCTATGGCCAAAATTACATAACAAATTTACACCTTATCTTTTCTCCAGTTAGTCCAGTCTTCCCAGTTAATCCAATTTTTTCTCAAGTTAAAGCGAGTTTCGTGAAAAACGAGGTTTCAACTCAAGATGTAATAATATATGTAATATACTAACATCTCTGGCGTTACCCTTTTAATATAATTGTAATAAAATGACCGAAACATATTTTACAATCTGTTACACACGTTCAAGCCTAATTTTTAATATAGATCTTTTTATATTGTAGGACTATATGTATTATCTCTCTCATATGAAGCAGAAAACCACTTTGTATCAGAAGGTATATGACTCACCTAATTTGAAATGATACACTGATGACAATGTGAGCAACAGACGTGATTCATTTGTATCGAACGCCGAACGATTGTATCAAATCATACTTTAATCTCAAATATCATTGTTAAATTGCACATTACGAGAAAGGTAAACTGCGGATCAATTTGACAGCCAAAACTCCATTGAAAAAATAGATTTTACATGTTCTCTCTCTCTCTCTCTCTCTCTCTCTCTCTCTCTCTATCTATATATCTATATATATATATATATCTATATATATATATATATATATATATATATATATATATATATATATATATATATATATATATATATATATTACAATATTGCAATTGATATAATAAGAACTGACATCAGTAGACATGTCAAGTAAACATAAATCAATATTACAGGACTAAACATAATTCTTTTTTTTAGTTCAAACATGTTCGCGTGAGTTTGTAGTTACAATAATTGACCGAGATAACAAGTTAAGTCATAAAACATTGACATGGCGAAATTGTTAATACTCATAAGGCCTGATACATATCTTGACAGCTATTTTTTATTTGTGTCTTATTAGTATACATGTACAAGATGAAAAAGAAAATATACTTTAGATAGGTCTTAATCAGGATGCCTCAACCCAAACATATCAATTCACCTTTTTACTAGCTTGGTGAGTATTCACCATCAATACGACCAGTTAAAATTAATAATGACCATTTCCCATTTATTGTGTTCCGTTATGGTTCTTAATAATAGTATTTAGCTTCAAAGAGCCACGCAGTTTACTCCCGTACGTCGAGAGTATTTACCCAAACCGAGGCATGGTGAGTTTATAGATGACTTTGTATATTTCTATTTGTATATATATATATATATATATATATATATATATATATATATATATATATATATATATATATATATATATATCAGTAATTTATAGGTAAAGACCGAAATGCTAGGTAACAGCTGCAAGGCACTATTAAAACAAAGAGTGAGATGAGTGTCACTTTCCAGCCGCTGGTCACAGACGCCAGAAATCTGCAACTCCCTCATTGAAATTAATGTTAACAGTTATAAGTTTTATCAAAGAAACGTGGCGCATCCGTGGTCCGTGAAAAACCAAAACCATACGGTCTTTTTTCAAAAATAGGAATACACAGGTAAATTGTGATTACATATATTACTATAGCTTTGTTATCTGTGTTGTCGAAAACAAGACTGTCACATCTATATCGATGATTTAATTTAAATATAAAAATCTCAGATACCAAAGTATAAATCAATAGGATGTCCAGGACATAGATACAAATCCGGTAAAAATGGACAAACACGGACCTCTGGAAACCAAGAGGTGGGATCAGGTGCCATGGAGGAGTAAGCATCCCCTGTCGACCGGTCCGCCGTGAGTCCACAGTCAAGTCCAATGAAACACGTGAGAGTGTATCCTCGTCACAATTGGTACAGACGTCTCAACAACCCCAACGAAAAGGCAACTCATTTCACTCAGTGAAACAGAGTAATCGCAAACAAGACTATATACCGACCATAAAATTTGCGAACGTTGACATTAAACGTGGTTTTATATCCCTGTGTCAATAATTTGTCAGTGAGTAGTTTACCTGTATATGAAATCTTCATATGTTGTGCACGCCCTGGCATCGGATCATTTGTGAAATATAAACTCCAAAACTGAGGGATATTACTACTTAAATGTGGAAAATTTACGATGGGAAAGCCGAAATCGTTTTTCGTATAGCTTAGTTGCTAATTTCCCATCTGTGTTTATATTAAGTAAAATGTAAGTATGAAGCGTGTGTACTTGATTCTGTTGTATCTTTAATTTCTAGTTCGCTGGGATATATCGCATTGACTTGTATGAAAATTATCTGTAATTGACAAAACGTCGTCGATATATCTAAATGTCAAATTAAAGGACACCGCTAACTTTTTCTTCTTTTGATTCAGCATCTGAATGAAGTCTGCTTCGTATGAATAAAGGAACAGGTTAAAGGAGCACAATTTTTCCCATAGGAATGCCGACAGTTTGTAAAGACCACGTCTCCGGAACATTACAATATATTGTCTATTAGAAATCCAGCATGTTTTTAATATCAACTTCAGTATACTTATGTGTAGAATCAGAGTGGTGTTTGACGAAATAAGTATCCTGATAGCAAATCATTATTTCAATTTTCGGGTACCACCTTTAGTAAAAAAAGCAGTTGTCTATGATGCTAAAAAGTCTTTCTTTTAATTTTTTATGTTGAATAGTAGTGTAAAGAGTTGAGAAATCATAAGTTTTGATACTGTGAATTCGAGAAAAATTGTGTGCCTTCAAATTTTCTAAAAGCACCACATCTGATTTACACCGCTTCTGGAATAAGCAACTGTACAGTATATTTGAAGTTTCTCCTTAACAGCTGTCAATATCTTGGTAAGGAGTAAAGATAAAGGTTTGGTAGAACATTTGCTGGATCCTGCTATGTATCTTTGCTTATATATAGTTTAGGTATCCAGTATAAATGTGGTAGCTCAAAATCGGTCTCCGTTGTAGGTATATCAAATGAGTGTAATACGGACACGTGATTTTGAAGGATCTCGTCCTTTGAAAGTGAGTTACGTGTGTATGTAGGATTTCTAGAATTCGTATTAAACCCAAGTTCTTCTAATAAACAATTATAGTAATTAAACCTTTTTGTTTTTATAATCATGGACCAATTTATCTCGGTAGACCTAGAGCTGTCTGTGTTTTTGTTATTCGATTGTATAAGTTGGATGCAGGTCGATAACGTTATGACACACACACACACACACACACACACACACACACACACACACACACACACATATATATTATATTATATTATATATATATATATATATATATATATATATATATATATATATTTATATATTGTGCTTACGTTGCGATTTACTGCAAAAAATAAAGAAAACATAATATGTATGAATTGCACTGCAAACAGATGTGTTTTATTTTGTGTTTGTTTTTGTCGTATATAATATATATTTCAAGCAGCTCATTACATTTGTAATATCAGACACAGCAATAATCTTCTGCACTGGATTAAACTAACATATAGTTTTAACAAAGTAAATTAGCAAATGCTTAAACACAATGAGTCTAAATTAAATCATAACATGGGTGATAGACTTGTTTCGGCAACACTAGTATTAAAGCTACAGTAATACACGAAGTCATGTTTTACCTGTGCATTCCTGATTTCGGAAAATAGGCCGTATTGTTTCAATTTTTGACAAAACCCGAATGTACCACAATACTTTAGTAGTGGGCCTGTAGAAAGTGTTCTCACGATCACAAAGTCAGAGTTCGTTTGTTTGTTTATTGTTGTCTAACGTTTCACTCAAGAATTTTTCACTTATATGGAGACGTCATCAAATGCCGGTGCAGGGCTCAAATTCTGGTATATGCTCGGCACTTACGACCATAGACCAGTGATGGTTCTTTATCGTGCCGACCTCTACTGTGACCGGGGACCTCGGTTTTTACTGTCTCATCCGAAACACAGGAAAACAACCTAGCGCCGGCTGGACTCGAACTCACGACCTCACGATAAAGAGTCGAGCGCACTACCGACTGATCCAGGTCGGCTGTTGGAAATTGTCAAATATTTAGTAAATATAATGGTCCCGTTGTACTGACTGAGAATTTATGATACATTTACATTCGCGAAGATGGTTGTGTTAAACAAAACATTTCGACCCTGACTTATGCCCTTTTCAAATAGTGTGGATGGGAGATTCATGACGGGTTTGACAGTTTGCATCGATATCTCCCATAAAACGCTTTCTTTATTATTTCTTATTTGTACATAAAAATATATATACTTTTTCCAAGACAATAAGGTCAGGTTCCACGAAAAAAACCCAGGTAATTTGATTTTTAAATGGATGTCACAAAGTGCTGCTAATGTGATCGTCTCCCTGTATCCAATCAGTATTAATAGGTAAAATTGAAAAAGTACCAATCAATAATCAAATCAAAAGTACATTATAGCACGACGAATTAGATGTACAAATGGTCTCAACATGAAGAACAATTACGAATCACAAACAGTATTAGACCAGGTGTCTGGAAGGAGTCAGCGTCTTCTACTGGCATGTCACACCCGTCGCAAATGTTCCATGAAAACCTTTCTAGTTCGATGAACGGGTCAAATGCGGTAAAAAAGGTCAATTTTGGTGACGAAGATGTTGTCTACTAGAAACCCCAGAATCTTGATAATATCGTCTTCAGTGTAACTTGTTATTGGAATCAGAGTGTTCCTTGACAATATAATGTTCTTTATGACCTAACACCAAATGTTTATATCTTCGATTTCCATCTTTGTATACAAAAGAGTTTTGTATAATAGATGTTAATCTGTTTTTGAGTGTTTGATTAGGGATTGTTGTGTAAAGGGTCGAAAAAGCAAAAGACTTGATGCTTGTAATATGTTTTTTTATTATTTTTTTTTAATGTTCCAACAATTCCTTTTAATTCTTTAGGATCCACATCTGATTGACCCCGCTTCTTGAGTAGGCCGTTATAGAGTACTAGAGGACCTTGTTTGATATGTATTAGACGTTTGGTAATCAAAATAGTTAAAGGCTTGGTGGAACACTTAGATGACCCCGCAATGAAGCGGTGTTTATAGGGATATTTGTGCATCTTCGGAATCCAATAACTATATGGCAATTTCAAGCTCGTGTCACTTGTGGGTATTCCAAATGAAGCGAGAACGGATTTATGATTATGTAATATTTCAGAGGTAGAGACATCGGTCAGAAATTATGTAGAATTTCCAGGAAGTGTGTTTAGTTCAAGTTCCTCTTGTAGAATGATGAAGTAGTATCGACTGCAGACAAATGTGAAGTTGTTAGATGTTTTGTCAGCAGGAACGATGATAAAATTTCATGTAGACGGGAAAGTTCTCTGGCAACATTAGGGTCACGAATGACTCGTTTCTTTATGAACTATGAAAATTTCAAGAATACAAATTATGAAATTGATAAAGATACAATTATGAATATTTAGCCTATTATATGACATATATATTTACCCAAAATACCAAGTGATGTTTATCTGATATTTCCCCATTAAAGTGCATGGTTTGATATTTAGCCTACATACATGAGAACAAGTAATTATATAGACAAATAATGTTTTGGTATCTGAGGTTTTTTTATTGTTTAAAATTGACATTAACGCGTCTTCGTATCTTAAAATAATGAACAAATTATTGTTAATATGAAACATATTTTTCTATTCTATTTGAACTAACAAACAGTTTTTGAGCGGATGTTCTGGTTCGCTTCATGTTTTCTACATGCGTTAGAATATGGAGGATTAATACACCTCCAGGAAACAGCTGTGCGAGCATTAAATTTATGTTTCAGGTATTAATGTTTATGTGATATGTTGACAAAATAAAAAAGTCAATACATTGTCGGCCAAACTTGCTGTTCTTATTGGTTTTCAGGAAGTTTAATGGAATATGAATTTGTGAAGGTCATGAACGGATGTCTTCAGTTGATTGAATTACCATAAAGCGGTGTTGTAATTGATTATGTGAATCGAAAAAATAAGTTTAGGCTCGGAAGTTAGAAATGTTCATCTTTTATGAACACGTGACAGACAAAAGTTAAATGATGTTCAAATATGCTGACTATTGGCATTTAAATGAACCCAAATCAATTTGTCTACAACTTAGACTCCTTGAATTCTCTGAAAAGCTTTTGGTTAATAGACTCTCCGATATTCTTTATATTAAACATACAGAGTGGAATGAATATTTAAATAGGCGTTAGCTGCGTTTTTTCCACACATTGGTGTCCTTTTCCACTACTTAGATTGGAATACAATAACAAAAAGAGCACAAAAAAATACAAAGTCATAATTATTAAATCCCTTTAATTTTTGGTGACAATTACTATAGAAACGTGGGTTTAGCATTTTTTCACTTGTAATTGTTTAACTTACTATGTGTATAAGAATATTGCACTGGACTTGATTAAATATCGCACTGGACTAGACCGTATATCGCACTGGACTTGACCGAATATCGCACCGGACTTGATTGAATATCGCACTGGACTTGACTGAATATCGCACTGGACCTGACCGTATTTTCACAAAATATATAGGAATATAAGATTTCATGCCTGTGTATAGCTTTTATTTGTTATTGTACATCAAGTACAAGTAGTAAGAGTAGAAAGCATCTAAATATATCATTTGGAAGTAAACACGTGCTTTAAACGTATTCGAACCTGTTAAATGTATATATAAAGATGTTTATTATATTTCTTATGGTTTTTAAAATTGTTTACATCGTTTGCCCAATATTCATCAGATTTGTACATTTGTATTTTGATATTCCATTGACGATCAGGAGCTTAACTGTAATATTCTATGTATGTCGATTAATTCTAGATAACAAATATGAAACCACGAGTTGGAAACTAGGACGTTATTTCACTATAATTGATATAATTGTCGTATCAGTCGTACATACGACTGAGCACGAGTTATTCAATGTACCGTTTCGGTTTAATTGATGCTTGGTGTTTGGTGGATCTGATTATAAATGAATGCTTATGTAACTTGTACGGTGTATAGCTTCATCATAATGGATGGTGAGTAGAAACCTGCCTGTCGATTTCTCTCTATAGATACTCAATCTTCAGTAGATCTAATATAAATGGAAGAATTAAAACTCATTTAACAATCTAAAAATCACAGGCATAAAGCATTTTGTATTCCTACATATTTTGTTTTAAAAGGTCACGTCTACTATGGTATTCATATACAAATACTAAGGCTGAGTTAATCAGTTTTAAGTAACAAAAATGCTAAATCTGGGTTCCTAAAGCCATTTTCACTAAATATCTAGGAATTTAATTATTTTATACCTTTGTAATTCTATAAGTATTAAAAAGGGAAAACAGAGAGAGAGAGAGAGAGAGCGAGAGAGAGAGAGAGAGAGAGAGAGAGAGAGAGAGAGAGAGAGAGAGAGAGAGAGAGAGAGAGAGAGAGAGAGAGAGAGAGAGAGAGAGAGAGAGAGAGAGAATGTGTTTATGTTTGTTTTGAGTTCCAAATGTGACAAAATTATATTACAACAAAGCATTGATACAAAATGTTGACTGCAGATGATCAATTTGATATAAAGAGTTTCTTGCGTATATATAATACTTAAAGAAGGTCAATCCTGATTATAATTGCATGTTAACGATTTAAGTACTAAAATGGTCAATCTCTATGGTGATATTATAATTCAACATTTGGAAGAATGGATATATAATTTCTGGATAGATAATTTATTTGAATGACATGAGTTTAAAATATCCTCATTATTCCTGTTTTGCCTATATGGTTTAACACCAGACTTAAAGACAATAAAATATAGTTACTTAGAGCAACATCCACATCCCCCAACCCCGTACATGTGTTATAGTATGAAGTCCACCTCTCAGAAATATTAGATAATATTCTGGAGCACCGGCACAGTCAGCGACTCCCTTTCGCCAATCATGCTTTTCACCGAACTTGGCCTTATCACCCAATTTGACTAGAAAAATGTCCATGGAACTTTTGCGACGGGTGTGACATGCCAGCAGAAGACGCTGACTCCTTCCGGACAACTGGTCTTATCCCGTTTGGGATTCGCAATTGTCCTTCATGTTGAGACCATTTACACATCTAATTCGTCAGGTTATAATATACTTGAGTTCTGAAAATCGTTGGTACTTCTTCAATTTTACTTATAACCTGGTGGGATGGATTTTGGTGACCCTTTCTTGACCTGGGCGAGTTTAACTTGTAGGTGATAACGCATAAAATATTACACTGACTAGAGTAACCATCACTACTTGTCAACATACATAAGAGGGTATCCATATAAAGCATAAGATTAAAATTACACTGACTAGAGTAACCATTACTATTTGTCAACATACATAAGAGAGTATCCATATAAAGCATAAGATTAAAATTACACTGGCTAGAGTAACCATTACTACTTGTCAACATACATAAGAGAGTATCCATATAAAGCATAAGATTATAAAATTACACTGACTAGAGTAACCATTACTACTTGTCAACATACATAAGAGAGTATCCATATAAAGCATAAGATTTAAAATTACACTGACTAGAGTAACCATTACTATTTGTCAACATACATAAGAGAGTATCCATATAAAGCATAAGATTAAAATTACACTGGCTAGAGTAACCATTACTACTTGTCAACATACATAAGAGAGTATCCATATAAAGCATAACATTAAAATTACACTGACTAGAGTAACCATTACTACTTGTCAACATACATAAGAGAGTATCCATATAAAGCATAAGATTAAAATTACACTGACTAGAGTAACCATTACTACCTGTCAACATACATAAGAGAGTATCCATATAAAGCATAACATTAAAATTACACTGACTAGAGTAACCATTACTACTTGTCTACATACATAAGATAGTATCCATATAAAGCATAACATTAAAATTACACTGACTAGAGTAACCATTACTACTTGTCAACATACATAAGAGAGTATCCATATAAAGCATAACATTAAAATTACACTGGCTAGAGTAACCATTACTACTTGTCAACATACATAAGAGAGTATCCATATAAAGCATAACATTAAAATTACACTGGCTAGAGTAACCATTACTACTTGTCAACATACATAAGAGAGTATCCATATAACCCATAAGATTTAAATTACACTGACTAGAGTAACCATTACTACTTGTCACCATACATAAGAGAGTGTCCAGTGAGTAATGAAACGTTTTTTTCGCGTGCAGCTTGTCATAACCGAAAGGTCAGTAGAATCATCCGCATTATAGGTTACTCCGTGCCGCCGTCTTATGTGATTCGGACAATAAATATAAAACATCTCAAATACCAAAGTATAAATCTTTAGGATGTCCAGGACACAGATACAAATCCGGCAAAAATTGACAAACACAGACCTGTGGAAACCAAGCGGTGGGATAAGCTGCCATTGAGGAGTAAACATACTCTGTCGAACGGTCACACCCGCCGTGAGTCTTCAGTCAAGTCCAAATGAAATACGTAAGGAACGAATCCTCGTCACAATTTGTACGGACTAACAAAAGAACTGTTTTAAACAAAATAATTTTGTCTTACATAAAAATTTCATATACCAAAGCATAAATCTTTGTAAGCCATATGTTTCCCAATATAATAGTGAATGCAACATGCCAAATAACAATGTCATTTTTCAAAACATTCCTGGAAAGCCATGTATGAATCAAATGTGACAATATTGATGCCATGAAACTCAAGTTCTTTTTTTAATTTAGATTTTGTATGTCACGATTCTCTATTTACGCATATTCAGGGGAGATATTAAAGTTCATCGTGTAAATATCATCAGCACTTTTTTTTTGTAAAATATATAGAGTTAAAATGAAATCTTTATTGTTAAAATAATGTTTAGGTCAAATATTAATCGCAAAAATGTCATCAGAACTTTAAACTAACTTTATCGTAAAATCACAGAAAATGTTATAAAAAGTGAAAATCATATTGGCATTTAATGAAATGACTTCTAATTTGTATTTGAATTAATTATTATTATTATTATTATTATTATTATTATTATTATTATTATTTGTTTTTGGTAAATTATGTAGAGAAAAAATAAAACCATTACTTTTATAACTATATTTAGGACAAATGTTAATTTTGCAAATGTATTCAGCAATTTAAAGAGTAAAAATTATTTTTTGTATTGAAATCTTAATTACTTCTAATTGGTATTTGTAAAAAATGTTGTTTTTATTTTTGTAAAATATATAGATGTACATAAAAAGTTACGGTTATAATTTTATTCAGGACGCCATCACAACTTGTCTTAACACAATACCGGATTTTTCAGTATTGTGACCTCAGTCGAACTTGTCTATAACGACCACTCAAGAGAACATGCAAAAGTAGATATGTGTCCTTTATAAAGAAGTTCATTCATTATTAAATGTTTTCATTGGCTATGCTTGAATAGCCTTTATAGACAGGGCGCTTTATACAAAGGTGACCTTTAATGTGACTGTACTTTATACAATATTACCTGTATACAGCTTTTTATGAATGATAAATGTTCAAGATTTGGATCTTGTTTTTTTTTATTTGCTTTTGTTCTGGGTTTTTTTATTGGGGTGTGTTTTGGTTTTTGTTTTTTTAAACAGACCTTTAGGAATTACACCAAAACAAAACTATTTATGGAAATACGTACATTTATACAGTATTCCCAAAACAGAGTCGTGTACAACAGATGAAATGTATTCTCACCTTAAAGACCAGCTATAATTTCTATCATTACTAACACAATACAAAATATCTATAAATGAATCAAAAGAAATAAAATTGTCAGTATAAGTGGGCCCTTAATATCCAAAGTTCAAATGTCTCAATGGAGTAATTATTTCGCAAGCAACATTTGCGCAGTTGTGTCCTATACCTTAAAATTGTAAAAGAAAAAAATACAATTGTCAGTATCAGTAGGGCCCTTAATATTCAAAATGTAATTATACTACAAAATATTTTATTGCTATTAAGAAAAATAGAGTAGAACAATGTTCAAATGTTGTCTCGATGGAATAATTATTTCGCAAGCAACATTTGTGCAGTTTTATCCTATTCCTCAAGACGTTTTATCTTTTGTATCAAGTAGTGATTCGAGGTCAGAATAATAATACAAAACTATTATCAATGCCCAAAACATTTATGTATACATAAACAACAATGTACCTGTATTGTAATACACACATGCGTGTGAAAGGCGTGTGTACACTGGTTATATTTCTCTGTCTCTTTCGTTAAATGTTTCTTGATCTATATTTCTAATTAATGAAAAACCCTTTATCGATACCTAAGTATGGTTATTTTTTAGTATTAGGTAACGTATTTAAACACGTGCCTTGATGTAAATAAATCACAGTCCGATCACAGTATAAAAGCTATAAAAGATATAAAAGCTCTTCAATTCTGGTTACAGTTACAATTGTTTTAAAAAAATAGAAACAAATCTTATACACAAACCTTAATTTTGCAATATATATATATAATCGCCTGGTCTCATGCACGACGTCCTAACCACTGGGTCATGTACGGATTCACAGAAATGAATGTTTCGATGACCGTGAGTAGAATTCCGAACATGAGAACTCGGCCGTAGAGAAAGGTGAAAGGTATTTATTCCTATTGTTAATGACAATGGATCGATTTAACGATGGATGTAGTGTAGAGAAATACAAGTACATTAAAAGCACAAATATCACTACAACACTGAACATTAGCTGTGGACTTTGGATCAGAAATTATCTTAAATCATACAAACAGCACAAATACAGAAATAACAAGGCACCTATAAACTCACCAAGCCCGGCTGGGGTTCGAACTCTCGACCTACGGCAACAATCGCCTGACCCTCATGCACAACTTCCTAAACACTGCTCCATTTACGCATTCACGTATTTGTGCTGTTTGTATGATTTATTTTCACAGAATAGTATCATTTCTGATCCAAACTCCATAGTTAATGATCAATTTTGTAGTGATATTTTTGCTTTATATATATATATATATATATATATATATATGTGTGTGTGTGTGTGTGTGTGTGTGTGTGTGTGTGTGTGTGTGTGTGTGTGTGTGTGTGTGTGTGTGTGTGTGTGTGTGTGTGACATTTAGTCATTTTGTCCCTGTAGTCTTCATTTCGACACAGTGTATCTTTGAAACATACCTTTTTGAGGGACTGGTTCATACTGGAATGGACAAAATCTATACAGCCAGCAGTATGGCGATAGTGCACATATCAAACATAAGATGACAATGGCGAAGAATATTGCAGTCAATCCCAGAATTCCAAGTTTGTCCCAGACAGTCAGAGTTAGATAGGTGGTAGACGGTTCTATAGAACCTTCTCCTACGTAAAGTAGAATCATGTCGACTCCTGGAAGAAAAAAAAACTCTTACTTATTAAAGTACATTGAAAATAAAATCTCGCTTTTTTAAGAATTTACCTGTTAAAAGGACGAAAGGTTTCTCTTTTTTAAAAAATTAGTAAAATTTATACGATAAAAAAATCTCAGCAGCCAAAGTACCAAAGTATAAATCCAGGATATCTAGTTTCATATCTTATTATAGATATCTAAGCAGGGGTAAGTTTCATTAAAGTTCGTAGCATTGTCCATAAGCGTAGACTTGACTTCAGACGTAACTCCGGTTACTATTTTATTCACGTATGCATAGTTTCTGTTTGACTAGAGGTCTTACACTTATCCTTACGCATTATCTTACACGTAGTGACGTGTGATATATGTAGTACTCATACATAGACATTCAGATGGAAATCTATACGTAGACATTCAAATGGAAGTGTACCTAGACATTCAGACAGAAGTCTATACGTAGACATTCAGACGGAAGTCTATACCTAGACATTCAGACGGAAGTGTATACCTAGACATTCAAACAGAAGTCTACGTAGACATTCAGACGGAAGTCTACGTAGACATTCAGACGGAAGTCTATACGTAGACATTCAGACGGAAGTGTATACGTAGACATTCAAACGGAAGTCTATACGTAGACATTCAGACGGAAGTCTATACGTAGACATTCAAACGGAAGTCTATACATAGACATTCAGACGGAAGTGTATACGTAGACATTCAAACGGAAGTCTACCTAGACATTCAGACGGAAGTCTATACGTAGACATTCAGACGGAAGTCTATACGTGGACTTCAAACGGAAGTCTACGTAGACATTCAGTCGGAAGTCTATACGCAGACATTCAAACGGAAGTCTACGTAGACATTCAGACGGAAGTCTATTCGTAGACATTCAGACAAAAGTCTATACGTAGATATTCAGATGGAAGTGTATACATACAAAGACAGATACTTACTTTAGTGAGACTCGTGTTAGACGTAATTTACATCTTAGTCTTCATTTACGTCTACACGTAAAGGTAATCCCTTTGATGAAGCTGGCCCAGGGATCATGTGGTTAGAGTACCTTGCTTATAACTATGATGGCCATCTAAAATCGAAGCTGATTTTGTGAGAAGTGTTGAAAATTGACTTCCAGAAGTCCGGAACATTGAACACGTAATTTCTGCCAGTAAATCACCTTACTAAGAAATCAAATCAACACAGCGTTAAACGGTATTTCAACAACAATTCAGTACACATGGCAACTCCTGAGAATTACTGGAACAATTATAGAAATAATAGGTTGATTGAAATAATATGCTCAAAGTGCACATTTGTATAGTAATTATCATGATTACTTGATATTGCGAAAAAAAACAAAGTGTGAAAAATGCATGACATACAGATCACTGACCTATTGAAGATTACAAGTGTTCTGATTTGTGCTAAATATATGCAGACTGTAATATCTTTTCATGAAGAATATATACATTATGTGTTCTAAGATTCGATCTAAATTTTGATTGATAACAATTAAATATTATAAACATAATACCAAGGTTATAATGCTCAAGACGATATCGTTTCTGTCAATTAGACTTCATCAGTTGAGCACCAATTTGAATAGTATGTGTATTTTCTAAAGAGAAAGTGGTATCATACAAGGCCAAATAATATCTCTAAAAGTATAGCCGAAATCCGTCTAAGAGTAACCACTGTAAACAAAATGACTATCTTAGCATTAGAAAATTTTCGAATTTTAATGGTGTTATCAGTGCCAAATATTACTTTAGTATAAGATGAACAGCTGGTACCGAAATACCAGGTACTAGGTTTATGTATACCCTCGGGGACTCAAACGGTCCACCAGCAGTGGCAACGACCTAGTAGTTATAAATATTATAAACATAATACCAAAGTTATAATGCTCAAGACGGTATCGTTTCTGTCAATTAGCTTCATCAGTTGAGCTCCAATTTGAATTGTATGTGTATTTTCTAAAGAGAACGTGGTATCATACAAAACCAAATAATATCTCTAAAAGTATAGCCGAAATCCGTCTAAGAGTAACCACTGTAAACAAAATGACTATCTTAGCATTAGAAAATTTTCGAATTTAAATGTTGTTATCTGTGCCAAATATTACTTTAGTATAAGATGAACAGCTGGTACCGAAATACCAGGTACTAGGTTTATGTATACCATCGGGGACTCCATTGACCTATGGAAAATCCATATGATGGGGGGGGGGGCAAACCAAAAGGGTTAACTTTTTAATTTCATGTTGTTATGTTTATAAGGTGTTTATCTATTGATAAATAATTGGCACCCATCTAGAATAGAATAAGTAAGTTGTGTAATAGCGAAAAAATTTGTTTTAAAAGAGGAAACAATGTTTATGAATAATTTTTGAAGGTGTTATGTTCAGAGAAATTCCACGTATTTAAGATTGTCGCGTTGAATCGAAGTATCAGCTGGGATACCTAGAAGGCAGCGAGACTGATCTGATCCGGTCTGAGGTTCTAACTTACGAAACCAATGTACGGTACTGATCTGCTTTGGTGTAGAGAGTTTCCTGAGTCATTTACATTTTTTTCGATTTAACGATATTATAACATAATACCAAAGTTATAATGCTCAACACGATTGTTTCTGTCAATATAAATAATAAATCTAAACGTATAATCAAAATCCGTCTAAGAGTAACCACTGTAAAAAAAGATGGCTATCCTAGCTTTAGAAGAATTTAGAAATTTAAATGTGCTATCAGTGCCAAATATTTCTTTAGTATAAGATAATCAGCTGGTACCAAAACACCAGGTATTAGGTTTATGTATACCCTAGGGGCCTAGTGGTTACCAATATTATAAACATAATACCAAAGTTATAATGCTCAAGACGATCGTTTTAGTCAAATAGACTTCATCAGTTGAGATCCAATTTAAACAGACTTTGTAAAGATCTGATTTCTTCACAGAAAATTATTTACAAATGTATTTTTATATAAACCAAACTTTTATTACATGAAATATTGTCAATAGATGGAAAATTTGACTTAAAGGGGCAATAGCTGTGTTTAGCAAGCTTAAATATCGTAAACTGTAGATTTTTAATATAATGACTTTGTATTTAATAACCGTATTTTACTGTGGTGAAAGTTTCTTGTTTGAATGCTGTTCTCTTAATCGTTAATGACAATAATGACTAGTAGTTTGCAATAAATGATTAAATTTTGGGTGACGGCATATATATATATATATATATATATATATATATATATATATATATATATATATATATATATATATATATATAATATATATATATATATATGTTGTGTGTGTGTGTGTGTGTGTGTGTGTGTGTGTGTGTGTGTATGTATGTATGTATGCATGCATGTATGTATATATAAACCTTTCACATTAAATGAACAAAAGGAAGCAAAATATGTTTTTTAAATTCAAGTTTGATTTGGGAATTAAAAACGAAACCATTTTTCTTTTTCAAAATTCTTACGTAAAAAAATACTTTTATTTTATCACGTCAAATAAAAACGTCCGATATTTCCTAACGCTGACGTCAAGTAATAGGACACCCCCCTCCCCTGTTTCTTATCGGAGGTCACATACATTTTTTAGGAATATAGCATTCAGTTCCTACAACAAACACTCACTTTTCTGTTGCAGCAACTCGTAATATCAATCATAATCAACATTTTTGTAAACTCAAAATTATCCGCTGTCCTGTTTCAATACACTACTAACATGAAATAATAGGCACGTCAGGTTAAACGTTAGCTTGCGCCATCTTCTGCAGCATTTCTTGTCGTTAATAAACAATGATTGAACTCAGCAAAAAAAGTTTCCACAAAATAATTCTCCAAGTCAAACTGTAAGTTAGTACTTTATCATCTGTGAAACGTCCCAAACTCGTTATATTATTGTGGCAACAGGTGCGATTCGATTCCTGCTTTGATTAAAAATAACGGATATCAACTCCTGAAGTGAGTTTAAAATGTTTATCCATTTTGTCGGTGACTTTCTCTTGGCACATCCTAACTTAAGTATACTGCCGACAAATACACTTTAGCAAAATAAAAGAAATAACACGTAGAGAACAACAATAGTGAATGTAAGTCTACATGACTCACCGATAACAGCTGTTACTATTGCCCTACATTACATGATCAAAACTACTACTAAGTTCTATCAAGCGTCGACAGATGGCGCAATTTATATGAATTTGGAGGGTCAGAATGGGATATTAAATATGATATATTCAATTTCGAGGAACTGTTTTATAATTATACAGTAGGATTTAGACAAATATCAACATGACATATCTAAAGTGAAGTATAATTATTAAAATGATGACCTTTTCTAAATTGACTGATTTATACTCAAAAGAAGATCCGCGTGAGCGATTGACGCAGTATGGGTACAACGGTCAAGCCGAAAATTTTCCAGGGACAATTAGTTACGGACATCGACGTTATTTTAAACAAATCCAACTTTTCAGAGACGTGTGCAAATAGCAAATTAGAAATAAAATTAATACTTCATCACTTCGTGGCTATAACATATGGTTGGCGTCATTGTGACGTAAATATAGTGTATAACCACTGTAAAAAAATGACTATCTTAGCTTTAGATAATTTTCGCATTTTAATAGTGTTAACAGTGCCAAATATTACTTTAGTATAAGATGAACAGCTGGTACCTAAATACCAGGTACTAGGCATATATATATATATATATATATATATATATATATATATATATATATATATATATATATATATATATATATATATATATATATATATATATATAAAACAATGAAGTGATGAAGTATTAATTTTATTTCTAATTTGCCATTTGTACACGTCTCTGAAACGATGGATTTGTTAAAAATAACAACGAATTCGTAACTAATATATGTATATATTTAAAGCCTTATTTTTAAAACCTTTTCCACTTTTTTGTAAATAATTCTCCAAAATTCTTGTTTATATCGTGGTTTTCATAGTTACAATAAGTCTATAGACATGCATGTGGTATAAATTAATACATGTATACGTAAGGTTAGCGTATAAACACAAGAGAAGTGTCAACAATAAACTATTGAGTAGACATATGATTTGTTTTCAAGTTTTCTAAACCTACACATAACAGCTAATTATACTTTGTTTGTGATAAACTTCCATTCCCATTTCCGGTCAAACCTATTGTGTATCAAATAGACAGGCTAATTTTTACAACACTTTTATTGATAACCCATAAACACAAAAGAAGATACAAATTAGTGGTTGGTGGTAAAGTTGGGCTGCCCTGGATTCATCCACCACATATTTATAACAATTTGAAATTGTAATTGTTGTAATTCCACAATATCAATGATCGAATTGATTATTCGGCAATTATAAGTAATTCAGTTGCAGTCAGTTCTAGGATTCCCCAACAGCAATACGTTATTTCATTGCCGCGTAGAAGCGTCCACACACTTACTGTGAGTGACAGCGGCAGCTTGTTAGCACCATGGATATCAGAAAGTTTTTAAAAGAAAAAAACTTTTGAATCGGAAATACTGAAAGGATAAGACTATATGATGACGGGCATTATCATCCATCAAATGAACCCATCACCAACTGCACCAGCATACAGCCTTATTTTGGTATCGAGATTCTCATCTCAATACCTCTGGGCAGTCAGTGTGCCTCCGTCAAGGACAACGAGATCTGTGCGTCCTTCCCCACTGATTCCACAAGACCATTATTGATCTTCCGCCATATCGCTTGTTCGGTCTTTCAAGAGAAATTAAAGATTGAATACCCTACGCATGTCGGGTACATGTATACAGCGTAAACTAACACTATGAAAATACAGAGTAATCTCGAAGGAAGTTGCAGCGTTTCATTTCGTCACAAGGGCATTCAACCAGACTCATCCTGTGCACATTAACTTGTACTTAGCTCACCTTTTAGATACTGGTGCATCTGAAAAAATAGCAAATGTAGCCGTATAGTCTGTAAAGTTGGTACATAACATAACGGTTACAGTGATCCTACAGCAAAATTATTTATCAAAAAGAAAAACATGAACAGAAAACAGAAGAAATCCTAGATTTCCATGATTTTGCAGAGTCATTATATATTAACTTTTTAGACATTGTAGTTATTGTAAATGTTATTTGATATATTATCCATTTTTTTCAAAAATCAATACATATATTAAATAATGCTTTAGGAATTCAATTGGTCATTACAAATGACAAATGGGAACACGTTGTTCCATTTTATGTACAGTATAATGAACTCTGCAAATGTTATTCAACTCGATGGGTTTTTGTGTGTATATGTTCGATGGGTCATGATATAAAAACTCAATCCGTGTTCGGAAATTACAGATCCAAAAATTATCACAATAGTTTCATTAAAGATCTTCAATTTACGCGTTGACGTTAATACCTACTCGGAACTGATGTCACGAGTGAGTGTCACTAAAAGTAGTATCTTATAAGCTCACAACCGAATCTACGTCTGCTCCAAAGTAATGTTAATATCGCCCTACCACTTTTACGTTAACGCGTAAGCTTAAGTAAAACTGAAACTTCTCAGCACACGTAAATAAAACCCCAGTTTTGTCTAAAGTTACGTCTACATTGACTACATCGTTTGAAAGTCTTTCATATTTCTCAATCCAGCATGCTCTTGGTCTGATCATGACACCCCTTTTTTGTCTTTTTCCTGTATCATATATTATGTTATCTCCTGAGTAAGATAGTTGTTACATACATGACTGCAACAGATTTTATTTCTCTATTCAAATTCGATTTCACTACCGCGTTATAAGTCACATTGAGTCTGAAATGATCACTTCACGAATATACAATATTTGTTTTCATCTTAAAAAACGGTCGTTTTGTTATTTATTTTTTACTTTTCTTTATGAAATTATTGAGTCATTATATTTCAAAATTGAATTATCAAATCTGCAGAATTCGCATCTTTCTTTGTGCTTTTTCATATTTGAAGTGAATATCTATTAATGAATGATCTGTTCTATAGCCAGGATTGATATTCTCTTCTCTAGCACTGATTCTTGTACATTTGATATAAGAATATACGATATATTTGATATAAGCCCAATTAAAACGTTATAAACAAAGTCATCAAATTTCCCCTGTCGTCGTAAAATCACTATACCATAGGCAGGTGACCTTTGTAATGAGTTAAAAAAGATAACATTTTAATGACCGTTATAGGCAGGTGCCCTTTATACTGAGATGACCTTTGATTTAACAGTGGACTCGCGTGTCAACAAGGGATGCTTACTCCTCAATGACACGTGATGCCACCTCTAAAATTCTAGAAGTCCGTGTTTGTAAAATATTCACCAGGTTTGAATATTGTATCCGGGACATCCTGAACATTTATACTATGGTATCTGTGACTTTTATATTTTCTTTGTGAGCTTACTCAAGTCATGAGTTTCGCTCTGCAATGTGATCGATCATGGTGAACGTACCCATTGTATTTTTACGCTTCTCTGTAACATTCAACCAAATGTCCCTCTGGATGCATTTTGCCACACCGGAGCAAATTTAGTTGACATGAATTATTGCCACAATGCCACTGCCGGATACTGTAACACAACCTTTTGGAAACTCAAGACATAACATCAACTTTGACCAACAAATTGTCACCGTTTGCTTTTTTTTTTATTTCAAAATTGTTATTTTGTCTCCCTGATAATATCTTATTATAATCATAGTGTGTTTTGAGGACGATACGTTTACGAACGTAATAAAATAGTTTACCTAAAGTTTCATTTGAATGCATTACAAAATAATAAAACCTCTTTTTTCTGGCCACAAGTTTATTCTTACACCCAGATACTAAGTAAAAATCATTTTGAATTTCATATAAATAAGTTTCAGTTACAGACTATTGAAAACATGAATAATGGCGGACAATTAATTACTGTAAGTGTACTTATTTTAGTGGTTTTCTAATATTAACGTCTTTTGCGCTCAGATCATTGCGTAAATTTTAACTCGAACCGTAGTACCAGAATTTGTATGTCGTAAAAATAAAAGTCCGGAAAAGTCAGACTTTTGAAGTATTTTCTTCTCTTACTTAAAAGCAACACAGTTAATGTTTTTATTGTTAAAATAATTTCAAGGGCCTTCCGACACGTTGGACATCCAGGATTTTACTTTAGACCTATGGGTTGAGAAGGGAGTAGTTGAGGGACTCTGGCACCTGGTCCCGGGTCTTATAAGGATTCTTAACATCAAAACTTGTTACCTATTTCCCCATAGTCTTCCCTTTGCATGTAAAGTAAGTTTTTCATACTTAAATTTCTCATCAGTCTATAAAAGGTGTACACCATTGTATAAACTACATGTATCTCCTTAAAACACAAGGAAAAACATCATGCCAAATGTTAGTGTCCCAACTTATATCAATACTTCACCATTTCTATAGGGTGTTACCGTATACATATAAGTAAAATTGAAGAAGTACCAATCAATAATCAAAACTCAAGTCCATTATAACACAACGAATTAGATGTCCAAATGGTCTCAACCACAATTACGAATCCCAAACGGGAGGGGTGTAGTATATATATATATATATATATATATATATATATATATATATATATATATATATATATATATATATATATAAATGGGTTCCAATTTACTGACATTTATGATGTTAAGTGCAAAAAGGTCACACGGCTCTTCAAACCTATTGACTGATAAATATTGAAAACTTTTTTTTAATTCAAGGAATTGTCCTCCTACCACAAAATTACAATAGCATTAAAGAATTCATCAGTTTGTTCTTCATTCTTCGTTGTATGTCAATTTTCAAGGGATATATAGTGAGAGAATATGGTCAGAGGAACTTCAAGGTAATTCATCTTTAAATCTAAGCTATGTACCTACCCGCTTCTTTATATAATTTGAAAGCTACTTATTATATGTATGAAATGAGATGAAAAAAAAATCACTTTTCATTATTTCTGCTTGACAAAATTGCTCAGTGTATCTGCCCACCCCATGTTATTTAAGTTTTCTATATGTCATACAATATCCTATGAAATAACAATATTAATTTTGTTGGTTTAATATATTTTATTATATTTTCAGGGTTGATTTCAATCGCATCTTAAACTTTGCCTAGTATTATAACTTTTGCAATGATTTTATTACTTGAAAATTTTAGTCAAATACATCACACCCATTTAAAGCTGACTTTTGTCCCAAAAGATCAGATTTACCTCCTTTTGTTTGAATGTTTGAAAATTTTCAAATATTTGAAACGACAAATTAGTGAATTACAGCCAAATAATCAATGAGACTTGGAAACATTCTCTGTTTAATGGTGAAAATTGTATTGTATTGTGATAAGAAATGGCTTCTAAATATTTGTTTTGAAAAATGTGGTTTTATATGAAATATATAGTAAAAAAGATGGCGTTTCATTACTTTGTCCCGTGTCTGTACATAAACACACAAACACAGCAAAAGTGCAACGCATGTTTTATGTAGATATAAAATCATCTGTAAAATATATGTTTTAGGTGTGGAATACGCATATTGGGGGACCCCATGTCTATATATCTGTTTCTGTCACACGAAAAACATCCGTTAATAACTGTAAAACGTTTTGTCTGTAAAACAGATTTCCACGTGGAAACATATGTTGGTGTTTTATGCATGTCGATTAAAGGAAAAAATCATAATTTTGTAATTTTCTGTAATATGGACTACGAATACACTTTTTGCATTTACATTGAATAAAATAGCCCAGTTATCTTGTGTAAAGGTAGTTCCCACAATAACGAAATAGATATCCCAATCTAGTTCCCACAGTCTGAAAACAATGGATACCCCATCCTAGGTCACTCAGTCAGACGTCATTTGGTATCCGTTTTCTGCCCGGAAATACTAAATGGAATTAAAGTTTATTTTCTTTTTTCATATCATTTTGATATATAAATCTAGTACCTGGTATTTCGGTACCAGCTGTTTATTTCATACTAAAGTTATATTTGGCACTGATAACACCATTTAAATTCCAAAAAATAGAGCTAAGATAATCATTTTTTACAGTGGTTACTCTTAGACAGATTTCGGATGTACTTTGAGAGCTATCTTTGGCCTTGTATGATACCACTTTCTCTTTGGAAAATACATATATTAAATTGGAGCTCAACTGATGAACAGAAACGATATCGTCTTGAGCATTGTAACTTTGGTATTATGTTTATATTATTTGAAAGAAACTAATGATGTGAAAAATCTTAAAATCGTATTCTCAGATTTGGTTCGTGGTTATTGATATTCCACCGCTCGGTGATTAAATGCGTCAGACGAGATCTGAAAATGCAAATGGCTGCACCCATGCAGTCGAGGGCACACTGTTTTACAACGAATTTGCGTTTGAATTCTGATATTTTCTTAATGGAATATACCTTAGAAAGTTTGAGTGTGATTTTAGAGAAGAGAGACAGATAATATTCGTTCATGACAACTGATAGTAGGCATTTCATATCACATTTTTTACCAATCAGCTGGGAAATATCGTGATGACTGTTTCGTAACTTACGTAAGTATTTCAGCATATAGCCTACTACCAAATCAATTGAAACAAGACAAATGCAGATTATGTTGTAAAATGACATACTTTTTTGGTTTGTTTCAATGTAAAGTATCGAAACCTACGTTATCGAAAACCCGTGTAGGTCTATAATAGGTCAATGACCATGTGTTATACATGTAGGTCAATTCAGTATTTTATAACACGGACACGATAATTGTATAGAGTATCCCCTCAATAACTCGATTACTGATTACTGAGGAACATATGTGCACTAGGCCTCATGCATGGCATTGACATTGACACCTCAGAATTAGCATGGATTGGAGATGAAATACGAGATGGAGCTGATTCCACACGATGTGAGTGACGAATTGTTTCTGACAGGAATATCTGAAGAAGGCAAATCGACCTGAGATGAACTAGGTCTAACTCTCTTTTCTCTGTTCAACAAACAAGTAATAATTGTAACTACAAAGCGAACTTTCATTTCTGTGGCCTGTGTTTCTTGACCTAGATCTATCGTAATATGGGCCTATTCAGTGTGCTACAGATGTAGTCTTGTGTTTCCTATTTCTCTCTCTGTTATTTGATTTTTTGGTTATGTTTTGTGGTAATATATGGTTCTAAATACCACAAAGCCCGTTCCTTTAATTGGCGTCAGAATTTCAGTTTAGTTATGCCAATCGATGGGCCAAACACGAAGACGTGAAACCAGACACTTTGTCGGAATGGCTAAAAGCTGTACGATGGTTGATAACATTTCGTATTCGAAAATTAAAGGAACTATGAAAACACGTTATCCCTCTGTATTTAGTGATCCAGAAGTGGTAACCTGGCTGGATAGATTACATGACCAATATGTACTGGTCCCAGCAGACAACGCCTCAAATAATATAGTTTTTATTTGCAAGGCACATAGCTATAATTGTTTATTAAAAGAACTAGAGTTTAATACGAATTCTGGTAATCCTACATTAACACATAGCTCACTTTCAAAAGACTTGTCTGTATTACGCCGCTTTGATGTACCTACATCCGTTACTGATTTTGAGCTACCACATTTATATTGGATACCTAAACTTCATAAACCTCATTTAAGCAGAGGTACATAGCAGAATCCAGCAAATGTTTTACCAAACTTTTATCTATACTCCTTACTAAGATATTGATAATCATTAAATGCAACTTCAGCAATACTCTACAGTTGCTTATTCCAGAAGCGGCGTAAATCAGGTGTGGATACTTAAAAATTTTAAACAACTTTTAGAAAATTTGAAGGCACTCAATTTTTCTCAAATTCACAGTATCAAAAGATATGACTTTTCTTCTCTTTACACAACAATTCCACATTAAAAATCAAAAGACAGCCTTCTTAGAATCATAGAAACTGGGTTTTTTTCACGAAAGGTGGTACCTGAAAATTTAAACATCTAGTGATTGGTTATTATGATACTTATTTTGACTAATACCACTATGATTCTACATATAAATACACTGAAGTTGATATAAAAAAGGCTGGGATTTCTAATTGACAATATCTTTGTAATGTGTAATGTTCCATAAACTGTCGCTATTCCTTTGGGAACCAACTGTGCCCCTTATTGGCCAACCTGTTCCTTTAGACTTCATTCAGAAACTACTGAATCAAAAGAAGAAAAAGCTAGCGAAGGCCTTTTTGTTGACATATGGATATATCGATGACGTTTTAAAGATACAACAGAGTCAGGCACACACGCTTCATACTTAGACATGTTACTATAGACACAGACGGGATATTGGAAACTAAGCTATACGACAAACGCGACGATTTCTGCTTTCTCATTGCAAATTTTCCACATTTAAGTAGTAATATACCACAGTCACCTGCATATGGAGTTTATATTTCAAAGCATGATCCAATATGCAAGGGCGTATACTTAAATTAAAATACAGCATCAAAAAGACATATACACAGACAATTCCTATATACCTTGTGAAAATTGTTGACGAAAGCTCAGTTCGGTAATTATACACTTACAACTGAATAGTTCAACTTTACTATTTGTGTATGCACTTGACCTGACTTTATCTTTACAAGATATAAAGAAATGTAAAATAGTTATGCATGTTTGTATAGCTCCTGTTAATTACTGAACACCAATTACAAGTAGTAAAAGTAGAACAAATCAATATATATTTGGTAAACACAGCTAATGTCCCTATTACAGATTCTTGTGTATAAAATCAGATTTAATTTTTGCGTAATTTTTTGAGTTTTTAAATTATTATTATTATTATTATTATTATTATTATTATTATTATTATTATTATACCCAAGTCACATTTTTCCAAAAATGTTCAAGACGATCGTTGCCGTTCAAAACACATCAGCAGAACTCAAGTTTAAAATATGTTTATATATACATATAGTTCCGAAAATTTCATGAATTGAAATATACAACACCAACTTTAACAATCAACTAGCAACAAGCGCACATCTCGGTATTGTGCGAGATTGTAATAGTTGGCTTGAAAAAAATGTAAAATAATTCTGTAGGGTTTTTTCCCGTCCCCTGTGGATTATATCTTGTCAGTGGATGGGAATATTTTATAATAGATCAACATTTTAACAGACTTTTATTAAATTATTATATAGAGCACCCTCATGAAAGAATTCATTCTTTTCTGCGTCAATTAAAGGGACAAATCTATTTGCAATGAGAATTCCGATATTTTATTCTTCGTTTATATATATATTATCAATATCGGCATTCCGCAAATAATTTGGCAAACTTCCCAACAAAATCAGCTTTCAAAATTGGTTACAGTGGGACTCAAACTTACGGTGATCATAAGTGAGAAATTACATGGTCTAAAGCGTGATGCTCTGATTACTCGGTTACTGAGGCCGGGCACCGTGCATTTAATATTATCTGAAAAGCCAAAGGGAAGTAACTCGAATACATAATCGTTTAATTCAATATTTTATCTTAAAACTGTTGAAAAAAACTTTGGTGTTCTGCACCAAAATGATATTACTGTTTCAAACCTAGTTTTTCTTACTTAAATCTAGTTAAAGCTAGTTTTTTTCCTCAGTTAGTCTGTGTTACGAGAAAAACTAGGCTTAACACAAGAACATTTAGATTTACGTCGTAATTTACATTATACATTATTACACGGGCTTGAGACATGCTAGGTTCAACTGTCAAAAACTATCTTTAACTGGAGAAAAACTTTGTTTATCTAAACTAAACTAAACGATTTTGGTGTACCATGGTGTTCTTTGTTCTTATACACAAATGAATTGTTCAGCCGTTGTTCAGCAATTCAGCGATTGTATCGCGCTCGACTCTTGATCGTGAGGTCGTGAGTTCGAGTCCAGGTGGTTGGTTTTCTGTCCTTCGGATTGAGGAACTTAGGTGTCGACACGTTAAAGAACAATCACTGCTCAATGGCCGTTAGTGCCGAGTATAGGCAAAACTTTTAAGCCCTTAACCAGCATTTTGTCACGTCTCCATATGAGTGAAATAATTTTGAAACAAACAAATAAACAAATGAATTATTTATTATTTAGGGATGTATTTTGATATTACATGATGCTTCCTCACATCTTAAATACAGATCTGAACATTTGATCTTTATGAGAGCATATTTTTATATTTAAAGTCAAAATCTTCCTTACCTACCTAGTGTGCCACTCGTAAAAGTAAGAGGTGAATTTTAACACAGCAGTGTTCCAGGTTGTTTTCAGGATCCAAACGTTTTATTGGTGACTTAAAATCGAGTTGTCGCCATTGTGAATTTTGAGGTCAGCACAATATCACGACTAAAATCAGCCAAAATGTTATTGTGAGATAGTTCAAACTTTCAGGTCCGCAACTATTGTAATCATATTTCGCATATGAAATGAAAATCTATATTCATTATTATGCCGTTTTGGCATTACTAAACCATCGGTAGTGTCAGTTCATATTTTGCAAAAGAAAAAGTAAAATTGAAGAAGTACCAATCGATAATCAAAACTCAAGTCCATTATGACACGACGAGTTAGATGTGTAAATGGTCTCAACATGAACAACAATTGCGAATCCCAAACGAGATAAGACCAGGTGTCCGGAAGGAGTCAGTGTCTTCTGCTGGCATGCCACACCCGTCGCAAACGTTCCATGGAAACCTTTCTAGTCAAATTCGGTGAAAAGGTCAGTTTAGTGATAAGGTTAAGTTCGGTGAAAAGCACAATTGGTGAAAGGGAGTCACTGTCTGTGGCCGTGCTCCAGAATACTATATTATATTTCAGAGATGGGGACTTCATAATGTTAAACAAGATCCCCGTATCGACCATAAAACTTCTTAAACGACGTAACGTTGTGTAAATAGTTTATTGGCTAGTCATTTTGCACTCAGAATAAAACATTCATAAGAAGAGCATGCCCTGGTATAACGTATAAGTTGTGAAATGAAAACGTCATAGGCAGGAGATGATGGAATATTACTACTTAGAAACGGGAAGTTTGTGATATGGAAATTGAAATCATCGCGTTTGTCATAAAGGGATGTGTGAAGTAGAACGTCCTTTCCAATCGACAGGAGTAAATCTAGGTAAGAAGCAGGTGTGTTGCTCTCTGTCGCCTCATTGATCTCTAGCTCTGGCCGAGGTAATTCTGAAATTCTGAACAGAATTTATGGACAGAACATCGTCGATATACCTGTAAGTAAAATTGAACCGAGATGCTAACTGTTTGTTTCCTTTGGAGAGCAGAGACTGTATAAATTCCGCTTCATATAAATACAAAAAGGTTTCAGCCGAGAGAGGTGCACAATTGGTAGCCATTGGAATGGGAAAACTATATTTCATGTTATGCCAATTCGATATTACTTTACCACTGGTAGTGATATTTCATATTTCGCATATGAAATGAAAATCTATATTTGTTTATGCCAATTTGATATTACTAAACCATCGGTATAGTTATCACATATTCCTTATATGAAATAAAAGTCTATATTTTATGTTGTGTCATTTGGCATTACTAAACCACCGGTATACTAATTACATATTCTTTATACAAATTGGAAATCTATATATTGAAATATAGATTTTCAATTTGTATGCTTTTTTAAAAATTACTACAGGAGAGAGCGAGAAACACAGAAATAGTGTAATTTGCAGAACTGTATAAAAAGTACAAATATTTCATTTGATTTCATACATCACGCATGCTGCAAGGAAAGAGAATGAAAAATATTTAATGTGTTTTGATTATGTCAATTTCGTTAATTTACCTTTAAAGTTATAATTTAATTGTCCCCTGGTATACTAAGTGCTTAAAATAGCACTGATTGTACTAGTTTTAAACATTGTTTATTGTTTTCTCAATTACAAACCACTAATCAAAAAGGGTCACAGCGTTGTAACTGCTTTGTGATTATATACACATATATATTATATACATTATATACATAACTATATAAAACCCAGTACAGAAACATCTAGGCGTTTTGGTAATATATTTCCATAGTTGTAATTCAAGACATATGTCTAAGCAAAAATATCAAACAAACAGGAAAACACTATTTGAAGAAGTTCTGCTAAAAAAAAAATTATTATTTGCATATTATCGTTAGTATTTTTGTTTCGATATATTTTGTGTGTGTGTGTGTGTGTGTGTGTGTGTGTGTGTGTGTGTGTGTGTGTGTGTGTGTGTGTGACATAAAGGAACATTAGCTGTGTTTTCTTGTTTACTTCTTAGGTTAATATACAGTAACGGAAAAGTTACATTCTTGAATTACTATATATTTTGTGAAAATTGCTTGAGAACCTTAGTTTGGCAATTAATTAATTCAACCTTAATATTTGCAATTAATTAATTCTACCTCAATATTTGCATACGTATACCACACAGGATGTGACCTAGGCTTATTTTCACAATATATATATGGTTATAAGAATGTTATGCCTGTGTATAGATCTTATTTGTTATTGTACATCAAGTACTAGAAGTAAAAGTAGCTTACGCCCCTTTTATGTGTGTTGTAGTGGGATAATTGCTGCTTTTCTTACCGAGCACATCGCTCCATCCAACTTCCCCACACATCTCCCAATCTCGGTTATAACAAACTTCTGAATTACATTCTTCGTTTTTTTATCCACGAGTTGTCCTCCTTTAACTGTTTTGATTAAGACAGATAAAAATAGATGTCAGTACACATACAATGTTGGCGAAGATGTCAGGTATCAAATTTTGTAAACAAATAATATTAAAAACAACCGTTTCTACCAAAATGTTAAATGTTTAATGTGATGATTACGTCATTTCCTCCTGTAGTTACATTTGATATCACATAATTTACAGACGGTTAATTCCACTGTTTGAATTTGGGAGCGCGATATTTTGAAACTGCAATATTAACTCGCTCACTCCTGAGTTATGACAGAAGACTAAGCTATCTATTGATTCTGATGAGTCTAAATAAGACCTCAGGAGGTTATGAGTTAAGAGGACCAACCGGAAAGAGATATTCAGCTTTTCTATACGTCTTCGTAACCTCAATTACTAACAAATCGTGTTCAGTGAACCCATGGTAATGAATGTAAATGAGGTCACTAAAACTACTGATTTATCACGAATACAATGATTATCGTTTTTGTTTTTTTAATGTTATCTGAATAGCGACTTGGTTTTTTTTTAATATCTAACAGATATAACGTTATCAGAAAGAAAAACGGAAATAGAATTTTATGAGAAAATTTGAAGTGTTGTTTGAATTTATAGGAAATAGTATATACTGGGACATTAAACTACCTATGGACACACACGAGAAGTTATCAACCAAAACTTACAATAAACGTCATGAGTTTTCTAAGGCTTTCTTCTTCTTGTTGTTTTGTCCGCATATAATGTATCTCGCACAAAATCCAACATGCAAAAAAATGTTCTACATATGAGCATTTCATATACAGAGGCAAACTATTTACTGATAATAAGTTGCCATAGTGATATCAGGAAGAGCGTTTAATGTCAACATTTTGCAAATTTTACGGTCTGTATAATGATTGTTAAAAATCTATGGTGTCTCAATGAGTGAAATATGCAATTGCTTGCTCGATGATTTTATTTTTAATGTACGGTGTCTTACTGAGTGGAATATTGAATTGCTTGCTCGATGGTTTTATTTTTAATCTACCGTGTCTCACGAAGTGCTGCACAATATTTGTTTTCCTTGAGCAATTGCTTTTATACCCTGATGATGTTCAAAAAATGAAAAACAATCCTTATATTGATATACATTACAATTTTTCAGTGAAACTGTAGTCCACTGGATACTAAATTCATTCTAGAACACTGACTTTGCGGGGGGGGTGTTTTCATATGACGTAATCGCTCAACAGCTGTTTTGACATGAGAAGTAGTTCTCCTTTCTGATTGCAAATACTAATAAAATTAATGTTTAATTTCTTTTTTTATATAATTTTGAAAGAAACTAGTGATATGGACAATTTAGACTACTTATTCTCTGATTTAGTTCGCGATTTTTAATATTCGATAATTTAGTAGTGGCGGGTTAAATTTGTCAGAGGAGAATTGCCGGAATGGGCCGTGTTCAAATGGCTGGTAGGCCTACCATGTGCGATTTGGATAGCAACAGATGATCGTTTTTTACAACAAATTTTCGTTTTAATTCTGATATTTTATCAGTGGAATATATCACAAAAAGTTTGAGTGTGACTGTTGATATTCGTTGATGACAACTGGAAGTAGTCATTCTATTTGATATTTTACCAATCGCTGAATCAGCTAGGAAATGCCGTGAACTGTGAAGGGGTGACGATTTCGTAAGTATACTTATTTCAGTATATAGGCTAGCCCACTAGCAAATCCTTCAAATCAATTGAGACAAGACAAATGCAGATTATATTGTGAAATAAGAAACTTTTATTGTTCTGTTTAAAAGATAATTATCGACACGTTCGTTATGGAAAATCCGTGTAGGCCTATAAAGTTTAATAGATCCATATGTCAATTCAGACTTCAGTTTTTACCAGCTGATCATACAGACTATCCCGTCAATTTATTGAGAAACCTATGAACATTACTTATGCTCGGCATTAACATTACAGGTTGTGAAAAACAAGATGGGCCTGGTAATAAGCCTAGCAATTAATAGGATTTGAGGTGAACTGAGAGTCGATTTCACGCGACGAATTGTTTCTGACAGGAATAGCCTATATGGTGACGGAAAAGCAAACTGTTTATCAAAGATGCAGAACAAAATTGCACTAGACCAGACTCCCTTTTCACCTTACTTACAAGCAACATAACTACAAAGCAAATTTTCATTTCTGTGGCCCGTATTTCTTTTCATAACATGACCTAGATCTATCGCAATAGGCCTATGATATGGGCATCTACAGTTTGCTACAGATGCAGGCCTAGTCTTGTGTTTTCGATTTTTTTTCAGTGATCTTTGTTTGTTTTGTGGTAATTAATGGCTTTAAATAAAAATATGGACTGAATGTTTGTTATTTTATTCTTTATTTAGTCATTCATATGTTCAGAGAATACTTGTCTGACAAATCGCTGCCGTAACATGGTCATGGAAAGGGTTTCTTAGATATTCAGGTATTCCTACGCCAACTAGCGGTTAACACTTAGATCACGTGATGACTCACTGGTTTTATTGATACAACAAAACGGACGTTCTGTATAATTGTAATGAAGGAAATTACAGTCGATATATATATATATATATATATAGATATATATATATATATATATATATATATATATATATATAGATATAGATAGATATAGATATATATATTATCTATATATATATATATATATATATATATATATATATATATAGATATATCTATATATTTATCTATATATATAGATATATCTATATCTATCTATATATATATATAGATATATATATATATATCTATACATATATATATATAGATATATATATATAGATATATATATATATATATATATATATATATATATATATATATATATATATATATATATGCACTAGTGGAAAAAAGAAACTGTGTATACTTAAAAGTTAAACATAGTTTAAAATAGTAAACGCGTGTTTGAGTACTAAATTTTTAAATATCGCGTTTGATTCATCCTGATGGTCAGAATTCGCTTTTCTGGAGTTTCGAGCCTAAGCGATACGTGGTTAGTAATCGATTAGAATTTCGTGCATTCATTGACAGTATTTAATGTATGGAAAAAACATTGGTTTTGGAATAAAATATTTATTGAGAGACGCCTCGCATGATTGAAAAAATTAATGATCGTTTGATGCTATTGGGATGCAGGAAACTGGGATGTCTCAAAGCAATGTGGCAAGGCAATTTGCAGTTCATATTAACACGGTAAATGCTTTATGAAGACAATATCAGCAAACTGTCACGATCAGGACGCACGCGTGTGACGTCACGTCGGCAAGATACGTATATACGGACTTCACATTTGCGTAATCGATTCCAATCGGCTTCTTTTACCGCTAGAAGAATCCCTGGGCATCGACGGATAAGTTCTTGTACCGTAAGGAACAGATTGCGAGAGGCCAACATCCATCGTCGGTTTTTGCTATCCGTCCTGTTCTGCTCTGGCGTCACCGTGCTGCGAGGTTAGCGTGGTGTAGGAAGCATCGTCGTTTCAATAACAGAGATTGGGCGGAAGTTCTGTTTACGGACGAGTCGAGATTACGGTCTTACGGTCGTGCCGGAGAGCGTTACATTGACGCCTGTGTTATTTAGTGCCGTCAATGCGCGGAGGGAGTGTTATGGTCTGGATTGAATTACAACATATGGAAGGACCCCCTTTTATGACAGTGGAGGGTAATTTAATCGGCATACGCTACCGTGACGAGATTGTATGTCAGCACTTCATTCCATTCATTCATAACAACCTTAGCCTGTGATGTCACTGGATTTATCATCTAAAAAACTATGTTTTGGGTGAAATGGAACGACGTGTACGTCAAGAGCCAAACCCCCTGGTACGTTTGACGCTTTGCGTCGTCCTTCATTGCGCATATGGCGGAACATTCCCCAGGCATTTCTGCATAACCTGATTTGTTCAATGCGTCGTAGGTGATAAGAATGGATCGGTGCAAATGGCGTCATACACGCTAATAAACTTGTGAAAAAAAATTTGTAACCCCCCCCCTACTTCCAGTGGCTGTTGGTATCAACCATATTGGACATAATTCGTGATTTGTTTGAACTGAAAGACAATGCATTATATTAAATAATGATATACATAATGCAACACAATATTTTGTATAAATATATATCTATAGACGAAATTTAAACTCTTCAGTTTCTTTTTTCTGCTAGTATTTATATATAGCGTATAGGTGTAAATTTTGGCGATATTCAATTTTAGCAATCTCAACAACCTATCTAATAATGCTAAAACTGAACTCTGATAAACATTCAAACAGTGACTGATAGACAGGCCAAGTATAATATCCCCGATCTTAAATGTTCAAAGTAAATGAAACGTGGGCATTACATAGTATATATAATTATATTATCTGTAGCATTAGACTGTATGTGATCGTTGTAGCGGACGGTTTCAGCGAAAGTGCATTTTGAGTTGTGTCTTTCTTCTGGCCAGACACCACCAAATACTTTCCCATAGGCCTTAATGCTAATATACAAAACTTCAGGTCAATGTCACTCTCATTTTTATTAAATTCGGGTCAAACGAGTACCATTTGCAGAAAGATGAATATTTTTGATAACAAAATATGGAATCAAAAGTATAGGTTGCTGTTACATTTCTTATTCAAATAGTCATTTGTTTACAACTCGTAGTACGTTTAATGACCAATCAGATCACCGGGCTCATTTTACCCGCCGCACAACTTTGGGTGTCCAAAATGTCTGCGCCCATGTTGTAAACAAAGCAGGTGTTTTTCCCTCTAAAACCATCAAGCGCAGTCTGATGATACAGACAGAATCATTTGCGTGGTTTTGTATTCATTACATAACCTAATTTATTCACATGTGTACACACATTAAAATTCATTCCTCTTTTTAATGCTCATACTCATGCCCGAATGTAATCAATTGAAAATCCATTAAAAAGGTATTTGTGCGGTAATTTTCGTATCCAGCTGCAATGCAATGGAACGTAGGTTGTGTTTACTTGTATTGAACTCTGTAGTATAACTGTATGATTACACGTACATGTAATAGACAACAACAAGGTGCATCAACATTTCAATAGACAATACTTTATTTTCTTGAACATGAAAGTTGAGTTATATATTTTCCTGTTTCTTTCTTCGATGAAGTATAAGCTGCAAGAATAGATATTTACTGTGAATTGTCTGGACGGGATTGTTTGTTTCAATGTAAAATAGATACCTGAATATATTGAGCTATCAATACTATCTCTTCTGTGATAACATAATTTTGTCACCAAATGTACAATTACATTTACGGGCAAAAAATTGGAATAAATGCAACATTTGAGTTGTATGCTTTTTGTTGGTTTACGCCACATATAACAATTTTTCAGCTATATGGTGGCAGCCAGTTTTAATGGTGTAGGATAGAACATAGGTTACAATATAACCGTCAAGAGACCACCTGCCTTATGCAAGTAAACAGCAAACTTTCTCAGAAAATCAACTTAGGTTTCAGCAGGGTGGGGAGGTGAGAGACTTCCTGGCATAATGCTCTCACCACTCATCGACTTGGAGTTGTTGAAAATCATATGCTGTATTTTGGTAACTTTGGTAAAATATATTAATGCTTGTTTGGTATTATGTATAAATGACACGTTAACACAATTGATTTAACACCAACAGAAATATACACACCATTGATATCGTGACTAATATAGACATACAATTTGCTGTCTTTCAAAAAAGACCTGCAATATGTGGACAATAGGCATGTGTTTCAAACAGAAACTTAATAGATTCTAGGTTGAAATAAAAATGTGTTGTAAAATATCTTTTTATCATTACACATACACAAAAATCATGACAAGTCCTGTGTAAAAGCTGTAATGATATATAACTAGCTAGCTGTTGAACTGGACAGTTATTCTGATTATATCTATAACTGCTACACTCCTACCTAAATTGCACTTTTGCACATTGAAAGTGTGTTACAGGATTATTAAAAGAGACAAAACTGAGGCAGAGGAACTAAAATGAATTAAAACGATGTTACACTTCAATTTTATCAAGGAACAAAGTACTAAAATAAAATGATTGAATGCATGCGGGGACATACTAACAAGAGAGCTCCAAGGAGATATATGTCTCGTCCGCGGCATATAAACAATGATGATAATAATAACAGTAACCACAACCTACTTTCCAGACATCAGGTCAGACCAGCTTTAGTACCAAAAAAGGCACACAAAGGGAGCATGAGGATCTTTTTGTGTGAAGTATGGTTCCAATCCACCCAGTATTTAGGAGTTCTGTTCCGGAAACGATTTTTAGTAACTGTGACCTAGTTTCAAGAAAGTAAGTCAGACCAACCTTAGTATCCCAAAAAGCACATATATGACACATGAGGATCATTTTTGTGAAGTATGGTTCCAATTTACCTAGAGGTTTAGGAGTTCTGCCCAACGATTTTCAGTGACTGTGACCAAGTTTCCACTAAGTAGGACAGACAGACACATCTAGGGTACATGAGGATCATTTGTGTGAAGTATGTTTCCAATTCACCAAGTAGTTTAAGAGGGAAATGAAATGTTGACGACACCACCGCGGTATCAGTGCTTCGTAGTCAAGACAAAACCGAATTTTGTCCTGACATTGTCCGGATATGCACTGGCGGGTGTTATGTGCATTTTAACAAGAAAATAGTATTATACAATTATGATTATATTATATGAACTTTTAGGATATAAACTACACTTAGGTCCAAAAAATGTATACGTAATTTTCAATTTTTAGTATCTTGATAGGCTTTTAAAATCGGCATACGCCTCAGCTAGAAAACAATTTGTTTCGGTGAAATTTTGGTCAATCTGCATGCTGATTTAAAAGACCCTATCAAGGTACTAAAGACCAAAAATATATATTTTTTTGTATTTGATATTAGTAAGTTTCTGATTTTTTCATCATGTATATAGCATCTTTATTTATATTATTTCAGGGTTTCAAAATATATATTTATAACATGTGATTGGAAGTTATTAATAAATTATGAAATTATGGAACTTTGAATGAGACTTGGTCATCTTGAATTTATTTACAAAAGAGCAGTTACAAAATGGCAATTACAATTTTGGTCATATGTGAACCGTAGTTTATATCCTGAAGTTTAATAAAGTCACAATTTTATTACCGGTATACTATTGTACTATCAAATGCATATAAAACCCTGTCAGGAAATATCTGGTCAATGTCAGGACCATAAGGTCGAACTTGCCTAAAGACCGCCTCGCATTTCACACGGTAAATGTTAAGTCTCTTGATAAATATCTGGAAAGTACAGTCTCGCTTAATAGACCACCTCACCTCACCTTGGACAACTTTGAATGATATAAATAAGATATTAGATATACCGCATAGGTATTACCCACATAATAAAGATACTCGATATTTGTCACGTGTTTCTACACATGAAAACTGTCAATTTACGTTGAAATAAGGCAAATTATAGGAACTCAGCTGGTCACATAATAACGCATGCGTTGTAATGGCAACCTTATCGACAACTTTGAAAAATACATTGGTACCTCGCCTAAAGACCACCTCGCTTAGACGCCGACTCAACATTTCAGACCATAAATTTCCAGTCTCTTGATAAATATTTTAATAAGTACAGAAGCTCGCTCAAGAGACCACTTCAGTAATTAAGCCAGTGTGAGTCAGTCAAAGAAGTGGTCTTAATAGCAAGGTTACATTTTATTCATATGTATGTCAAATCTGAAGACTTAGTGTCATTCATTTTCACAAATACGAAAAATTAAAGTGCTATCGCGGGTGTTGAAATTAAAGCCATATTTCTTTTGTATAACCGTGATTGCAAATAGAAAACAATTTAATCAAAATTATCACAAACATACTTTTGAATAAACAAACAAACAAACACAAAACAACAAACAAATCTGTAAACAAAAACAAGTAAAAGGGGTTTGTTTTGTCTTAGTCGAAATTACATGACTAGATTTATGCAAATTTATTCTGTGTTTACTCAGTTAGCATAATGATTATTTCTTTTTTTGTGCTTTTAACACGAGATTAATAAACGGATTTGATTTAAACCTCTCATTTGATTATTAAAAACGACGTCAAACTAATATTATATCTCCCATACAGCATTTTAACTGATGAAATAAATACTTACATTAGATCACATTCAAAATTTGAAACTATCATTTTGTACATTTCGAATTCGTTTATACTATAAACACACCGCGAACATCAATTTCGATAAAGATTAACCTATGCAGCGTCTGCTAATTGTTTCACAATAGTTTTTACAGAGCAACAGCATGCATGTGTTCTATGCTCTAATACATCCTGACGGGCATATGTATTCACTGACTCACAAACACAGACATCCAACCAACAGCCACACTACGAGAAGAATAAGACGACATCTTAAAAATACGCTGGTTTAACATCACATCTAAACGTTGATCCTTCCTCTGGCATATCGTCATCATTGTCTTGACTCCCATCTGGAGTTTGTCTATGCGATGTGAAGTCAGTTTCAAATGTAAATTCCGATGATTTGACGTTATCAAAATTTTCAGGCCAAGGGGACATGAGTTTTGCTCTGTTTACGGGTGCCTCTATACCCGAATTAAAACCCGAGTCTGCCGACTCCTCGTTTAAGTGAGTAGGTCCTTCGTGTGACAAATGATTGAAGTTTGATATATTTTCCTGTGTTGGGGTGAAAGAATTATCAAAGCGGTCATTACTATCAACAGAATTTGTAGATTCAAAAACGGCACTAGATACAACGGCTTGAGTTATAAACGTTTCCTCATTTATAGAATTTTGTTCATCAAAAACATCTACCTGGTCTGTAGATTCTGATACAGACTCGAAGTTAGTCACACTTCCGCTATACAGACTTTCCCTACTTGCATAACTCACATTTAAAGCCTCCTCAAAACCTCTGTCGATTTGTTCATCAAATCTTGGGGAGACCGAACACCTCTCCGGTAAACTGTCTGGATCAACAGAAAGATAATAATTGCTTGTCTGGTTAAGAGCAAAACTATCTGAAGTATCCAAATTTTGATTGTCTTGACTAAAGGATGAAACACTGAAATCATCCGGCAACCCTTCTCCCGACCAATGATACGTATCGTTAGAACTTTGGTACAAACATCCCCGATCATTACTGACTGTGTTACCAAATTCCGCGGACGAAATGAGATGTGAATTGTTTGAATCCGTGTTATGTCCTGTATTTGGTGGAGGTGTATAATCGGCAATATAGTATTCACATTTTATAGAGGTTTTGTCCTTTGAATGTATATCTTTCAGAGGATGTACCAAACTATTATATTTAGTGTTGCTGTTTGCATTCTCTAATGACAACGAACCTGTTCTGTTGTGTACATTGAAACAAAGTGAGTTAGCTGTGTAGTCTTTTAGCTCATCACCAACAGCTTCTTCCTGTGTAGTATTATCCGAGTTTTTAGATACAGAAAGAAATTTATCTGGAAAGCGACTTCCAAAGTTTTCTACGGTACTTTCAGATCCGGTTTTGTGATGAACTGTATTCATATCATTTTCTATACCAGTTTCATCCCTTTTAATTTTCGAAACTGGTATAGAAGACTTTTCTGAACTCTTATCCAGGATGTTTGTAATATCTAATTCTTCATACTGTCCACTGACTCCTTCACTTTCACTTCTTTCACTATCCTGTCGTCCTTGATTTATAATTCCAGGTTGGAGAGCGCGGATATTTCTCGGACTCCCATTGAATTGTGCTCTATTTTCTTCAGAAGTAGTAGTGTAATTTACTCGATAGTTCAAGGTGGCATCTGAAGAATGTGATTTATTTAAACTATTGGAACTTCCAAGTGAGGATTCTTTAGACTTTATCCCCATTTTTGGTGGTTTTTTCCTTCCTAGATTACTGTTCGACGAAGAGTCAATGCTGCGTTGTATATTTCTGGGCAAACTATTGAAATCGGTATAGGACTCTTCCATTTTCCCTTGGTATATAATACTGTCACTACTGAAAGAATCTTGGCTTTTGTGCATAGCAGTCTTTGGTTTTCTAGGTAAACTGTCGGTATTCAGGTAATCCGGATGGTAGTTCCCTGACATATAAAAGTGTAAGCTTGTCGTATCTGTGATATCTCCATTGTTCATTTCAACTGAGTTACAGTTCGATGGCGAGCTTTGAATTTTAGCATCGCTTCCGTCAAATGCTTCATTTATAAATATGGTAGGTAGATGTTTCTTCCGCATCTGATCTTTCCATTCTTTCCTTGAACTGCCGGATGCGGTTCGTTTTAAATCAAGGAAATGAACATCCTTTTTGGATATGGATACTGGAGAGTCTTCGTAATCTTTATTGTCCACGGTTACCATGTTAAATACATACCCACCGTCTGTCACGTGACTAGAATTTGATTGGACACTTCCTGTTTGTTGAGTTTCACTTCCCGATGGGCGTCGTATTGTTACTGTGGACAATCCATTTCTCAAAGTTCCAGAGTGTGAGTGGTTTTTCTCGTGTGTTTCAATTACACTCTCTGCCCGACTAATACTTCGTGATCCCGGATATTCATTCAATCTCCGGGTGAAAGATTGTAAAGTACATAAATCCGGATCTGCAAAAACAAAACAGTTTGAACCAATGCAACTAATAATGTACTGAATAAAGAGATACCGAAATACATATTAATCTTTTGTATCGCCGTTAGGACACTGTATTGGGAATATTAAAGTTAATAGAATAATTACACCCCATCACCGTTTAAGGATGTTTTTCATCTTTTGAAAAACGTGGAATATACATGCAATGATTCATGGTGCAACGCGAACTTATATATATATATATATATTACCATTTTCTGTGCATCTGTATTCAGCTGAATATGATATTCATTCTATATCACTGACTTTTC
>BROG01000749.1:95000-217500 GCA_030159075.1 Atrina japonica | reverse complement strand
ATTGTGGTACACATTGACACCTTAGCAAAGGCTATAGCTACATAATTGGATAAAAAGTAGTATATTTGCATATTATATTCTACATAAACATTTGTTTTTACTTTGTACTGTGTAAGTACTAGATTCCTGACTGCTCCTTTTTGCCTATTTCTCGCTTATACCAAAAACTAAAATGAAGATGAAAAAAACAAAAACGAAAACAAATTAACAAAATAAACAAAACGCAAATCAACAATAAAAACTATTGCTCGCTCAGATTACAGGCAGTGCCATTCCAACGGTAATCTTTCACAAAAATGCCCTCTCCGTGATTTCTACACTTAAACTGATAGTTAAGTATTGACAGTTTTAACCATCATCACTAGAGTCCATGGCTGTCATTGATTTTCTTTTTTATTTTCACAGAACAGTCATCTGATAATTGATACTTTTCCAGTTGGACACACTCGTATCTATGCAATACGTTCATATATCAGTAAGGTTCGATGTAAATCAGCTATGGGCTTCGTCGGGGTTCAGCAGTTCAATATAAAATCTATTTCACATTTCTTTCCATCAATCAAATCTAGTGGAAATTCAGATACCCGCATTGGTAGTTGGTGTTGAGTATCGGGTACAATTCGTGGTGACAGAGTGGAAAAAAAGCAATCGACCGTTTAACATTGAGGTAATCATAAGTACAAAAGAGGTACCATTGGATAATTGAAACTCTAAGTTCATCAGAATACGACAAATTAGATATACAAATGGTCTCAACATAAAGAACAATTGTGAATCCTAAATAGGGTGGGACCAGGTGGCCGAAAGGAGTTAACGTCCCCTCCTAGCAATTCACTCCCTTCGTAAATGTTACATGGAAGCCTATCTAGTTCTATGAAATGGCCAAGTGCGGAGAAAATATCATCTGTAGCAGTCCCCTGATGACTCAGTGTTGATTTAGACAGCGTTTATATATATGACGTCACACCAAGAAATATCAATCAGATATACTCTGTACTTTACACCTCGACCTTGAACTTCGCTGCTTAATCAATTTGAGACGGATCTCGTTTTAGGTTGGATACTCAAATCTCATTATTTTGTTGTTGTTTTTTATATGAAAATAGTGATAGAAAACACAATCGAAGCAGACTTATGGCTAACGTTGTCTCAAAAGACCTGTAGACCTGTGTTTTTTATTCTAACTTAAACCACGAAATCAAGAGTTGTCACTGTACTTCTGCCACTGGACAGGAAGTGAGTCTGACTTAACCACACAACAGGACAGTTTAAAAACAGGCATTTTAAACAATACCTATCTTTGCTATCTGAAATTTCCATATTAAACATTTACCTCATGGAAAAAGTATATATAGGAATTTACCAGGAATTTACGCATTCGGGGGTAACTATTGACCAAACACGGACTCAAGATGTAGGGGTTTGGTGTTATTATTATATCTTATATATTCCCCATATACATATGGCTCTTGCGTGATGGAGATAGTCAAACGACAATTCTCACGAGAACTTCATAACATTTCAGTGACATGTCAACAAAACTAATGTAGCTTTCCCAATATCGTCGAGGACAATTCCATCACTTTTCAATATATAAAAGATCTCAGATATCAAAGTATAAATCTTTAGAATGTTCAGGACACAGATACAAAGCAGGCAAAAATGGACAAACACAGACCTCTGGAAACCAAGAGGTGGGATCAGGTGCCATAGTGGGGTAAGCATCCCCTGTCGACCGGTCACACCCGCCGTGAGTCCACAGTCAAGTTCAAATGAAATACGTGAGGAACGAATCCTCTCTGCAATTGGTACAGACGTCTCAACAACCGCCAACGAAAAGGCAACTCAACATTTCACCCAGTGAAACAGATTAATCGCAAACAAGCTATTATACCGACCATAAAATTTGTGGAACTTTGACATCAAAGGCGGTTTTCGATATCCCTGTGTCAATAATTTGTCAGTGACTAGTTTACATTTGTAAATGAAATGTTCATATGTTGTACACACCCTGGCATATCAGATCATTTGTGAAATATAAACTCCATATGCGGGTGACTGAGGGATATTATTACTTACATGTAGATAATTTACGATGGGAAAGCCGAAATCGTCGCGTTTGTCGTATAGTTTAGTTACCAATTTCCCGTATGTGTCTATATTAAGTAAAAAGTATGAAGCGTGTGTGTTTGATTCTGTTTTATCTTTAATTTCTAGTTTGCTGGGCTATATTGCATTGACATATATATGAAAATTGTCATTATTAATTGACAAAACATCATCGATATATCAAAATGTGAAATTAAAGGACACCGCTAGGTTTTTCTTCTTTTGATTCAGCAGTTTCTGAATGAAGTCTGCTTCGAATGAATAAAGGAACAGGTCGGACAATAAAGGGACAAAATTGGTTCCCATGGGAATGTTGATGGTTTCTTGAACGACCACTTCTCCAAACATTATAATTATATTGTCTATTAGAAATTCCAGCATGTTTTATATCACAATTTATGTGTAGAATCAGAGTGGTGTTGGACAAAATAAGTATCATTATAACAAATCACTAGATATTTAAATTTTCGGGTATCACCTTTAGTGAAAAAACAGTTGACTACGATGCTTGAAAGTATTTCTTTTATTTTTTTATGTGGAAAAGTTGTGGAAAGAGTTGAGAAGTCGTATGTTTTGATAAGGAGTAAAGATAAAGGTTTGGCAGAGCATTTACTGGATCCTGCAATGTACGCGTTTCCATAGTTTCTTTAAAGTTTTCGAATATGAAATTTTATCAACCATCGTACAGCTTTTAGCCATTCAGACAAAGTGTCTGGTTCCACGTCTTCATGTACGTCCCATCGTCTGGCATAATCTTCGACAGAATTCATAATTATACTGAAATTCTGACGCCAATTAAAGGGACGGGCTTGGCAGTATTTAGGACCTCTTAAGATAAGATTTCTGAGGTTTTCATTTTCAACAATAGAAACGTCGCCGGATGTAGCATGCCCAATAGGATTATATTTGAAGGGGGAAGATGCACATGAACATGTGACGGTGTTGTGTAGAACATGGTTGATGTCTAGGCACTGCAAAACCCGTTTGTAATTGAATAGCTTCAACCTAACAGTATATACATACACAACACCATTGTATTTAGTTTTCATCTTTAACCCTTGCATCCCTAAATATCGGAATGGTATCCTCTTTATATTGTTTATGACCAGTCTATTGTGGCCTGTATGGCTGAAAGGGTTAACTACAAATATAAAGCAAAGAAGTACAAATGATAATCAATGTCTAAAATTCACTGGATTGTGAATCCAATCCGTTTTCCGTTAGGTATGCTGAAAATTAGAACACAATGTGGAAAACTGAAATAGGATTTTCTGTGTGTAGCCAGAATTTCACTACTATTTTATACAATTAGTTGTAATAGGATTTCTGTCTGTAACCGGAATTCCACTACTATATTTATACAATTAGCTGCGTTATTGAATTACAAGTTTGACATCAATGCTTACATCTTTTTCATTATCGACACAACTACTCTAACGTGCCCGTAAATAGACTTGTAATTAAAACTTACCTTGACGAACTAAAGCAATCAATTTTAACGGAAACGCACGCACTAGACAGAGACGCTATAGTAGCATCTGTTGCACATGGACATGTACTTTGTGTAATACACGTAGTTATATTTATGACTTTTAGGACATGCTTATATAAGACTTTCGATGGATGGTAGATTTTAGTTTATTGTACAAGCAATGTATTAGACTTTTTTACTTGATGTCACCATTTTTAGATGAAGGTGCAAATGTAGTGAGGGTTATTTTAAGTGTCGTGCCTCGGGCTTAAGTCATCTGAGAGGCCGGTTAGTTTAAATCCGAATGACAAAGGCGGAGGAACGGTCGCTAACTGTTTAAAGTCCTTGGTATATAAAAAACCAGGAAATCGAAACGGTACCTTTGGCTTGCGAGCCGAATGCTTTGCCATAAGCGGTTGTTCTTCTTGAGATAAAATTCTCACAGCCATCAAAGTTTCCTTGTATAAGTGCATGACAGGGTATAAATCAAGGAGTTCTCTTGGGAGTTGGAACAGCTTCATAGCAATGTCATGTATATATGAGTCCAGATGATGGGACGTGTCGTCCCGAATATTTGACATTCATTTTGACCGTGTCGTTCGTTATTTTGGGGTTTTAAGAGAGTGTATCAATAGAGAGAGAAAGCCTTTCGAAAAAAGGATAGATAGATAGATAGATAGATAGATAGATAGATAGATAGATAGATAGATAATTGATAGATAGATAGATAGATAGATAGATAGATAGATAGATAGATAGATAGATAGATAGATGGATGGATGGTTGGATGGATGGATGGGTAGGTAGGTAGGTAGGTAGATAGATAGATAGAAGCAGTTAAATATTAGTCATTATTTTTCATTGTTAAATCAATATTATTGAGTAACGGCATCTAGGGACATTTATTTCCATTGACAGATATTCTTTTTTCCGATTACAACAAGCCATTATAAAATCAGTTCATGCACGTGACTAATTGTGATCTTGTTATACATCGTTCAAGCACAGGCGATTACTTTCACATTGATCAAAAGATGTGATTCTTAATGTTATAGGGGATATGACAGCTATTGTCCGCGCAGCTTACTTCGGACATTGGAAAATCTTCGATATTTCCAATGCAACGAAATTAGAATGTTTAATGAAGGCTCCAATAGCTGACAAAACTTTCTAATAATTAAAATTTGATCTCTCACTATTATCTTTTCAAATGAATGAGCGAAAATGATTAAATGACTACTATGATTATAGTAGAGATGGTTCTCCACAATGTCATCCGCTGTGGAGGAAATTTCGGCATGTACTTTTTATTACCACCATATCAGAGTTACTGCCCTTTGATCATCTTTTTGATGCCAAGAAAAAAATACCACAGATCTCGCGAGATTACAGGGACAACGAGACAACTTGTAAATGAAAAAGTAGCATGATAGATTGAAATGGATTTCAAATATGCCCGTGACACACTGCATCACAGTAGACGTCACCCCGGATTACAGAAAAAAGAAATTCGATTTAATAAGTTGCCAAAGGTCACAGTTTGGCAACAGTCGCAAAAAGTGGCTTGATTTAGAAATATGTCGTGTTAATTTTGAATTTATTGGGTGGATGTAAAAGCTGCCATGTTGTAAATTTTGTATTTACGCCCATACAGTAAATTCAAAATGTACGACATGACAAGGTCTTAAGATAAATACTCGCCATTGAGAAAATCTAATTCGTCAGCAATATCACATAGGTGAACAAGCTTATCCTTTTTCTTGTTGGAATGTTGAATTCCTCTGGACTGCAATATTTACCCTGAATAATCGCATTGGAAACAACGGCAATTTGTATTTACCGCCATGTTGAAGTACATTTGTTTACGGGTTTCCCCAAAGACTCTACTAAAAGCACCATTAAAATGAAGAGTTCCATAATGGGAAAATACGTATGTCAATAGGTACGCAATGTGCTATTAATTGTAAAAGTAGTCTCAAAAGTCTACTTGAATGACAACATGGACGAATTCGAAACAAGTGTAATTATATATAAATCATGTTTAAAATGAGTTTTAAACACGAAGCGTGAGTGATGAATAAAATATAATAAAAGTATTGTCATCCATTCCCCTCTTAACTTGTTAAGACTTGATGTTCTAAGTATGGCATCAATACTGGGATGTTGATTTAGTATGTGGAACTGCCTACCAAAACCTATTTCAGGGGAAATCGGAGTCTTGGTCTTAAATACTGAGGACTGAGTGCAGTATTTAGTTATATTAAAACTTTCGAAATTGGAAGGGAATGGAATATATGTCATAGATGATATGATAAAAGAACTGTGGACGATTATCCGATTTCCGATGTGAGCCGCGCGGACAGTAATCATAAACATTTATAGTTGGAAAAAAACATAGAAACCGAGTTATAAATGTATGGAATTCGAATACCGTATATGGCAATATGTAAGAATATACAGGCATATTGAATTGAAGACAAACAGGGCTTTCTTGAAAATCATGAAGTATGAAAAAACTGTCGTGAAGGATTTAGCCTACCTTGCGGAAAGTGCGGCCACGTTATGAGTCCAGAGTTATTGTCCGATTTACATAAGATTGCTGGTAACCTTTATATTATCATACGGATTAATCTACTCAATTTTTCGGTTATGACAATTTGCACTGGAAAAAAACCGTTTTATTCTTCCTCACCGGTAATTATCTTATGTATGGAAGTAACTAAGTAGACAAATACGAAATATTACTCTAGTCAGTGTAATTCTAATGTTATGATTTATACCACATATATATAAACTCGTCCAGGTCGGGAAAGAGTTCACAAGACTCCACCCCGCGTGGATATCCTGAATTTTACTACAGTGCCCTCCGTTACAATAGTTATAGACAAATTAACATGTCAGCCACTACAACGAACAAAAATATAATATCTCTTATAGTGAAGAATGATATCGGAAAACATAAATGATAACAAGTTATACAAAAGGTTCGCCTCCCAAACTTAAGATCATAGATTCGATTCTCTGTAGAGAATCACACACTGGACTTAAAACTTTTACGACTGTTCCATTCCCGTGGCCTTTGTCTCAGGGCACATTTATAAAATTAGCTTTCTCTCAGAACAAACTATTTGATGTAATTCGGATTCGTGATGTCAGTGACGGTGCAAACAAACCAAGACAGCACCACAATAAATGCAAAATCCATCACAAAGCAATCACTAGCGCTTTAATTACTCTAATTATCAAGATGAAATGCTACCACTAAAACGGAGAAACAGATCTACAACAAAATGAGTTAGCTCTCCGAAACTCGTTAGTTAATAGACTAACAATAACACTGAATTCTCAGACAATGAATTCAGTATCGATTGTTGGAATTAATGACAGAGAAAGTACTAGACTCATCAAATTTCAAATCAATTACACTCCTTAACTCAAGCCATATGGCTCAACCCACCGCATGATATCATTTAGTCATTGTGTGTACGACAATTATCACATAACATTGGCCTCACGAGACTTCATCTCCTATGACAGAGTTTGCATGCGTCGTGTAAATGTTCCAAGCCGTGCTGTGTGCGCCCTTTGTATGATTGAATGTCAACTGACAGCAATACAGAATCCTATTTCAACTAGGTCGTTCACTGCCTACGAATATGTCTTATAAATAAAAGGACAAGACATTGCATCTGACTTGTGATCTTAGTATAAAGGCATAGATAAAGTGTGTGTGTACATTGATATGTGCTATTTTCCATAATTTCATAAATAAGGTCACTATCAAAATACTAAGATATTTCTTATTACGAGGGCGTAAAATCATTCATTTTTCTGTTCTAAATTACGCGTCCCCATTTAATACGCACAGTGGTAAAAAGGATCGCACACGTCGCCTGGTGGATTTCCTTATCCATCTCTATAAACTCATGCAAAATGTCAACATTAAATAAATTACGATGTGTCTATGTAGTAATTGTTGGTCAAATCACCAAATAGTTATCAAAAACTGCAAAAAGTATTTAATACAGTAAATCTAGGGATAAACGCATATGGGTAATTACCACTAAATAGGGAATTAAGATTTTTTTCGTGTCAATACCCCCTTCTACCGCGTATGAATCCCAAAGTTAAGATATATCGTTATATACAGGACTGACCACAGGAAGGTGTGGCATCTCATTATAAAACCCACACGTGTGGTTTTCATAAAACAATCGCGTAATTAACAACACGCGGAAATATGCACGTTTAAGTATTACTTCCTGACTGTGACAGAATGTAGTTACCTTGATCTGTAAACTGTAACTTTGGTAACACTTAAGGATTGTAAAGGATTGTTACTAAACAAAAGCCAAGGATCTAAAAAAAAAATCACAGATACCAAAGTATAAACCGTCAGTTGTCACAAGAAACAATATACAGATGTGGTGAATACTGGACACACTAGAACGTCCGGAAGATCGAGAAGTAACATCAGGTGTTATGGAGGAGTAAGAATCGGTGACACGCGTCATGAGTCTACAGTCAAATTCAAAGAAAATAAGTGATTCGAAAAAGGTCAAACTGCAAAATGAATGACATTTTGGCTATGGATAGGGAAATTAAATTATAGAAAAAAAATAAACCTTTCGATTTAATGATATTGTGCACTATTCTTTTCCAATGACATATTAGAAATAATAATTTGAGCTGTTTATTTAATCGTTTATCCATTTGTTCTCTGACGTTTTAAATTATCCAAAAAAGAATGAAGTATTCAAAAGACATTCATTTTACATTACTTTAATACCTTAAACCAATTTGAAGCTATTATTATATCGCTTATATGCTTATCTTCTGGCGGATTTAAATACTTAAACATCAAATACGATCTGTCCAATGACGTTTATTTCCACAATAACACTTTCATGGAATAAATTATCCCTTTGGAGCTGGTCGGAATCTGTAAATTAAATGATCCGAGGTTATTTGTTATTTGAAGTTTTTTGCCTCCCTGAAATATAACTTTTGTATCTAGGTCACGCGGTATCATGTTGAAGTAAATCTGACATCATAATGAGGTCATCGAGTCACTGTAGTCTTTATTTGACGCTTATTCTATTTGCATATGAATGTTTGTTTGTTTTAATGCTTTCTTATGTCAATGTCGTTGACCACGCGAAAATTTTTTTTTCTTTTTTATGATTGTTTGTAAATCCATATAACCTGGCGGATGGAGTCTTTTGAACCGTTTCTTTACCTGGGTGAGTTTAGACTTTAGCTAATAAGCATAAAATTAGAATTACACTGGCTAGAGTAACCGTTCCTACTTGTCACCATACATAAGAGGGTATCCATATAAAGCATAACATTAGAATTACACTGACTAGAGTAATCGTTCCTACTTGTCACCATACATAAGAGAGTATCCATATAAAGCATAACATTAGAATTACACTGACTAGAGTAACCATTACTACTTGTCAACATACATAAGAGAGTATCCATATAAAGCATAACATTAGAATTACGCTGACTAGAGTAACCGTTCCTACTTGTCACCATACATAAGAGAGTATCCATATAAAGCATAAAATTAAAATTACACTGCCAGATTAATTGTTCCTACTTGTCACCATACATAAGAGAATATCCAGTGAGAAATAAAACGTTTCCCGTGCAACTTGTTATAACCGAAAGATGAGTAGAATCCTCTCTGTGATAATCAAAAGGTTACTCCGCCCCGCCATCTTATATGAAACAGACAATAAAGGTGATGTATCGATGTATAGTGCTGAATTGAAACATCTGCATTGAGGGTACATGCACTATAACTACTGTTTCCAGTAATTTCGGTCTCAGGTCAGGTAATTTCGGTCTCAGGTAATTTCGGTCTCAGGTGTCAATAAAAGTCGTGTTGCTTTCAAGTTTTTGCCAAGTGATTGTGGCGGCAAAGGTCAAGATGTATGCCTGTTTGATTAAGTCTTATGTCCGTCACAGATTCAGGCCCACAAGTCCTGGTTCTATCTATTGACCATCTTGAACGATATATTTGCATAAATAATATTCATTTTCAAAATTCCGAAATGTCTGGTGTCATTGCGTAATTCAAAATTAAATGATAAAACAAACTAAATATTAGAGCTACACTTGGCTACAAGTATTATATCACAACCCAATACCATGACCGCTGATCGTACATAAAGGAAAATTAATAAAGTAAAAATCCGATATCTAAAAATGCATGTAGTGAATTCATTATCATTAAAATCCACTCTAGTTTATAAATAATTTAATTGACGTTTTCAAATCACCGACCACCCGTACGGTTTATACGCTTGACACGATCAGGTTAATGTATCTTTGTGAAATCGAGTCGTAAACAAATCATTGGAAAACATGTCTACGGCTGAAAAAGCACTTTAACTTAAACATCAGTTGTTTACATAATAAACACAATTCATATCGTATTTGTCGTTAGATTGTTTACCAAATCATATTGTTTAACCCCAAAACACGGAGTATTTTGAAATATACAATTAACACAAAATATTTATTGACAATCGAATTCAATTATAGCGTTATGAAGGCATTAGTGTTATTAGATGGATGTTTATAGAACATAGACCATCCTTAAGGGGGCTCGACCGTCTTATTCAATTAAACAGATAACGACCACATTCCACATTAGTAACATGAATGTTTTCAAATGATCCAATCTTCATTGGCCTACTTAGCATACCTTGAGAATATCCAGTATATAAAAACGTAAAAACAACTAACTGCCTTCTATTTTAATTTTGTTTGCTGTTTCATCATTATTACTTTTTCACGCCTCATCAGTCATGCTTCATGAAAATGGAAAACAGGCATCCATGACTGAGAGTTTATAGCATCGCGCCTTAATCCATATAGTGCTTCACCTCTATTGTCCCACTCATGTAAGATGGCGGGCGGAGTAACCGTTTTTTTATAGTCAGTAGGATTCGAAACCCGCTGGAATATTTACTGATGTTTGAGAATGTTTGCCAGATTACTTGCGGGAGGTCGTTATCTCCTCTCCACCACTACTGAATGTGAGTGCCAGAATTATAAATAAAACGTCGTTTAGTGCAGTGTAAACCACCTTTTAAAAAATGCTATGGAAGGAGACGTTAGTGGCTAAGGACGAATACCACCAATTTGATTTTAATTTATTCAAATATATGTACATGTAGATTGAGAGTTCTTTTAAATGCTTCGCATTCGCTGAAACGATATACGTAGTAGTAAGTATAACACTACACCCGTAGTCAACCCGGGATCATGCGCGTGTTCTAGCCGACTAATCAACGGCGAGCAGTCGAAATAGGAATATAAACTGATACAGACAATAGTGCGATTGATTAGTTTGCCAGCAAAACTGATTGCCGTGAAGTGTGATAAATAAATACAACATTTGATAGAAATTTGCTTCAACACACTCATGTGTAAATGACCTATGTGTTATGTATATAATTTTCAGGGACAAGATTGGTTTTATTCCCAAACCTATATATAATTTAAGCGTGAATTGTTATGTATGTAGTAGATATATACGTGTATTCTTTGTTGTTCGATGCAGATAGATAGATAGATAGATGGATGGATGGATGGATGATGGATGGATGGACGGATGGATGGATGGATGGATGGGATGGATGGATGGATGGATAGATAGATAGATAGATAGATAGATAGATAGATAGATAGATAGATAGATAGATAGATAGATAGATTGATAGATAGATAAATAGATAGATAAATAGATAGATAGATAGACAAACTAACAGACAGATAGATAGATAGATAGATAGATAGATAGATAGACAGACAGACAGACAGCTAGACAGACAGATTGATGAGATATAAAGAAAAGTCGAGAACGAAGGCAGGGAAAGAAAAGTTAGGTAGTATTGGTGGCAGTTTGCAGCAACAAATATTACATAGTGTTGTTGGCGTTATATGCAATATCTCAGCTATAAAAACAAAATATATACATGTACTACAAAACAACAATTAAAAACTCATATATCCTATAAAACAAAACTTTTACTACATTTTTGAAACAATTATGTCCTTCAGGTCAATGACAGGCTGTAGCAAATACAATCTTATAAATGACCTTTTTCATGCCACGTCTCGGTATTACAAAAGGTACATGTTGGTTGATCTACTGCTGAAAACCACAGTACTTAACGTACGGAGTGTCAACATTTGATTGTTTATATTATTGTCTTTTGAAGGTCTAAATTTTCCCCGAATTATGCACTTTTTTCTATAATAAAATGTTTATATTAGATAAAGATACAAATAACGTATCATTCATTGCATCGTTTTAAAAACATTTCATATCCACCTGAAACGCAATGGGGGGTGTAGAAATTGTACATTGTCATGCGAAGTTTTGTAAGTTCTTCAGCTTCAATATACAAGACAGCTCTAAATATACAACACAGTTCTTAATATACAACACAGTTCTAAATACACAATACAGTTCTAAATATATAACAGTTCTAAATATACAACACAGTTCTAAATACACAACACAGTTCGAAATATACAACACAGTTCCAAATATACAACACAGTTCTAAATATACAACACAGTTCTAAATACACAACACAGTTCCAGGCAGAAAAACGGGGATATATTTATTCATTGACGACAATAACCTCAATCTGATTCTTCCAAATCAAAGAATGATACGGTTCAATGTCAGAATTCAAAGTGTATGACTTAAAATCCATATTGTATTACTTAACCTGTAATGGTAACTTGTGCACTCCCAAATTAAGACATTAGACCATAATACATGTTTGTAATTATTGATTTGGGCGAGTCTAATACTACCACGGGGGGTTACTGAGTTAAAAATTAATTATAAGGTCGATGTAGTTATGTAAAACTCGTCAAATATTTATAACAAAACGCACGCTTACGGGAAAGTACTATTCTGACCCTGCACACCAGTGTTTGAAAGAGCACCAATGGTGTTTTTATTTTCATTTATTGTTTGTTTTTTTAATGTTGTTTAACCACACACTTAACGATTATCTGCTATACGGTGTTTGTAATGGTTATTAAAATGATTACGTGCCTTCCGCAAGCAACTGGAAAACTGTTGTCACGAGATCAGCTTGGTTTCCAAGAGGACTTAAACTGGGGCTGACTAGAAGTCTCGTTTTAATGAAAACCCAGTTAAGGAAATTATTAAGAATTATTTTTTGTCAAAACTTCTTGTATGATTCTGAGCAATAGAACAACTATGTCCCTGTTCACAGTCTCATACATTTTGAATACTATAACGTAACAGTACATGGGTCCTTCCGTACATTCCAGATTCCTGTGACACCAATATAATCTAAATTGTATTGCAGGGAAAAACGATAAATAATGTTTACTTACTGCATACGGTAAGTGGTTCACGGAAAATGAAATGCAGACGACACATGTGGTAAGACGACAGATATCCCATGCAAAATTCAGTTGACTGTAGCGTTCATGTACTGTATAACCACCAGCCACTCCATTCCTTTTCCGGGGCAGGTAAAACCTTCCGGCACCGTATTTCATGAGCGCTATATTCTTCATCTTTTTAAGAATAATGATTACATCCATTTCACACATTATACAAATAAACAAACACATTAAGATGAATATTCCGAAGAAGATTGCAAATCCTCGGCTGAGGTTGAAGGCAAGGAAGCTACAAGATTTGTTTCTAAGAAATTCATCCTTGACAGCACCGATAATGGGAAGTAATCCAATGACACCGGACACTAACCACAGTAGAGGCACGGAGACTTTGACAATGCTTGTACAGTTAATGTCGGATTTATTGGCTGATATTTTCAGAATACCAACCCAATGGAAAACCAAAAATACAAGAGTAAACAATTGTGACAGGCGACTTGTAATGAAAACCCAAACATAAAATTCACACAGTTCTTTTGTCCAGTCTGTATCCGTGATCTTTAATATTGCAGGAAGTGGAACGGTCACTATAGCATTTATTGCCATAGAAACGCTCAGGGAAAGATAGAGAACGTCAGAGCCGTGAAACTGGGATCGGTAGTGACAAAGAATGGTGACCGCTAAAATATCCGTCAGAACCGCTACGGGCGATATAACGAGCCATGCCAGTGTTGATATGCCAACTGTCATATTTACTAGGCGTTTCCAAGACGACGATTGAATTGTCCGGATACTACATGAACCCGGTAAAATCAGCTCGAATATCCAATGTAGACATGTTTCCTGGTGTTTACTCACAAATACATCACTTTATCCGGATAAGACGAGCGAATACAAGTGCATTCATTTAAATTTGCTGCTCCAAGCCATTAACATACATTTATCGACAAAGAAAATTTTCGCTTGAATGATTTCGTCCTCTCTTATTTAACAGTGCATGTTACGAGCCAAATGTGAGAAAATCACTATAGGCCGGTGAATTTATCATGATATACCACCTGAAAAGAGGAAAGTAAAGTTGAGGTTATTTTTGTTTACTGTCCCTTTGGACCACAAGAAAATATATTACGCCATTGATTTTTCCGGATGAAATAGACACGATGATACTAATGACCATCAGGAATTAATTATGAATGTATTGATCTACAGTTTCCAATAAACTTGTATTTTGACAATAAATTATTTGTTTGCGTTGCGTGATTAGATACCTGTATAGCTGTATCGAATTTTTATATCACATGATAAGAATGTAGGTTCATTCTGTTGGAAGTATTTGCTAGCTAACAAATACAACGTAATTCTATATACTTGATAATTCTCCCAAAACCTCATCTACCATGTTAGACCAAATAGAAAGTCATAACTTTCACTTTATACGATGTAATATTGGAGATTGGGTTATTACATAATGTAAAAGATTACACGTGTATAATCAAGATAAACAGTACAGTGGGTCAATACAATGGCGGTAGAGTATTGCATACCTGGTTATTTTCGCCTTTTTACGTCAGAAAACATATTCACCGTGTCTTACATTCACCCTAAATCACCATTTTTACAAGAATGTCATGAATGCCCGTGAATCTATTATCTAGCGTGAATATTCCGCCTTTATTTCATATTCGACCTCTCATCTGAGGGGAAAATTAGCGAAAATTAAACGGAAGTGGAAATTTCAAGGTGTAGTGTCATTGCCTAGATTGATATGAATTTATCTGACAATACTGATAGAACGTATGTTACCAGATCAAAACACGTACACATATATAGTTGATCAATGCAGTGGCGATGGAGATGATGTCTGGGCATATATGAGGTTACGTAAGAGTATATATTACAGCGTGTATGTTATTAAGACATATTGTAGAATGGTTCAATACTGGGGCGAAAGAGATGTTTAGGACACATAGCTTGCAATATATATAATTAAATGTGCGTTGTGCAGGGATCCAATGGTGTTACAATGACAATAGTTGTCTAGGACGTATTAAGTTCTGTGCTGTGGATTTGAAAAGGATTTTTTCCATAGATATATATGAAATATAGAATAGTGAAGATCACTCTCTCTCTCTCTCTCTCTCTCTCTCTCTCTCTCTCTCTCTCTCTCTCTCTCTCTCTCTCTCTCTCTCTCTCTCTCTCTCTCTAAAGCAATACATATGGTCTTTTTAATTATAAGATACAAATGTATTCAAATTGACTAGTTGATAGTCCGAAATATGTATACTGGTCAAGCTAGGGCATGGAAGAATGTTTTTATTTTTTTTTTGTATGACGACATGAGATACTGTACAGTTTGATGTTAAACAATTTCCAATACCCTTCCTTAGATACGATGTATCAATAACGGAATATTGTATCCTTTATGCTTGGTTCGATATGACTCTTTACCCGTATAACTCTGATTTAATCATGTAATAATATACATGTATTGGTTAATCTAATGAACAATGTGATTGACTGATTAACTTTTATTGTGGCAAAATCTCGGCAAAGACTAACCCGAATAATTCAGTCGTTTTATTCCCTTCACAACGATAACTTATGAGAACCGGAAACGGAGCGGGCATGAATTATTCGATTTCGACAAAGACAGAAAAGATATTCTGAATTATACAGCTAGGTACAATAAGATGTCAGAAATTATTTACGATGCCTGATCAATAATTGCATACATGTATATCCATAACCATATAAAAGACTTTCCTTCTGTTAAAGTACAGTTGCGATCGCCATGTTAAGGTACAGATTCTGAAAAATGTCATTTATCTTAAATACCTATTATGTATTGTAATAATAATTTAAGTTTAAGAGCAAATAATCCAAAAGGATGGAAACGTTAAATGACCAACATGTAACCCAAAGCACTTGTTGAAGTCTATTGCAGTTACAGCTCCATATAAGAGAAAACAAAGCTTTGGAGGTCGTGTAACAGCAACAAAAAGTCACCAATGGCCTTGTGGACTGCCGCGAGAGAGTGTAAAGTTTTGCCATACAGTATATTTGAATTTGAACTTAGTTTTGTATTCCTCTTTAAGTAAACAAATTATAAAGATAGAAAATGAACCATTTTGCTATTGAAACTTAGGTTATCGAATTAACTTTCCAAGTCACTACATAGTGTCCATATTCTGATGTCATATATTCAATAAACTGATTCACTGGAAGTAATACATATATCCAGAAATATTAAAATGATTCACACAAGTACTTAGATAAATAAAAAATCACAACGCCGAATTAAACTCGTCGTTTAATTCGGCGTTGTGATTATATATATATATATATATATATATATATATATATATATATAACTTTTACCATGGTGTAATTTGTTTTATGTGGTGAAAGTATGGTGTATGTATGTTATTCAAAATAATCAATAATTTTATGGTTGTGCATGTACATTGTTGTTAAAGTAAAAAAATTAAAGTAAATGTTCAAAGCAAAAACAGAACATAAAATCACGTTTATGCTTCGCTACACTTAGTAGAGAAATATCTGAAATCATTCTGTGTAGAGTATTTATAAGGTAAAGGGACCAGAGAAAGTGTCATACAGATCGGAAAAATCCCGACCTATCAACCTATCTAGGTATTTCCTAATAGGTCAATCTGCTGGCAGACTATGTAGCAAAGGTTATTAGGCATTTTCAAGTTTTTAAACTTCTTTTCTATAAAATCGAAGATAATTTCAAATCATTCACAATTTTCTTCCACTACTTTACGGACAATGAAACTGGACATCCTTCAGTTTGTATTCAACTACATAAAAGAAAGAGTAACTAATCTCGTGATATTTTTTACTTACCAACCGTAGCCTCAATATCGCAATCACAGATGTATGCTTCCGTAATCAATTTCCAGTTCAGTTTAGAAGAGTATCGATGCTAGATGTTTTTCATTCTGACATTCCGACAACAAACCGTGACCTCTAAAAGACCCTACAATGTCTTTACTAGGCTATCTCGATGAGGAAAATTAGTTGGTGCTGTAAACAGATATATGTTTATCATTATTTTATTCAAGAGATAATTGGTCAATAAATATCTTTAAGGTACCTTTATATAAAAACAAGATATGATACTAACACACAGTACCGTGTCATACGTTTATGAGCAAAGATTACTTTCTATATAAAATTATTTAATTAGATCTATTGTCCTGGGTATGTTATGAGCATTTTGTTTCTGATTCTCTTAGAACTTAGTCTTCATAGCTTCTTCTCATAAATCAACGAATATTCTTTGATACTAAAATTCCAATTTAATGAATTTCTTTACAAAGAATATTGTCTTGTAATAATTTACTAAGAACAACGAAGGAAACGATGTTGCAAAATTTATCAAGCCAACATGAATGTATGTAACTTCCTAATTAACAAACAGGTTCAAATAAAAATGTTATGGTATATATATATATATATATATATATATATATATATATATATATATATATATATATATATATATATATATATATATATATATATAATTGACTATCAAAAACTAAGAGAAAAGACCTAAAAATGAAGTCAATTAAAACTACTTCAAAAGGATTGTCTTATATAGAAGGTAATGAGAAAATGACATTTGCTCATAAACTTATCATATGTACTACAATCCTGACCATTTACAACTGTTAGAGTGTAACATGATGTAAACCAAGACAGAAGGGGCCTGGCACACCATATAGCTTACGAACTACTTAAAGAGCATTAGCTGTGGTTTTTCCTTTTTTCTATTTTTCTACTTTGATTGATATACAATAAGAGATATACACAGGCATACAAGTTTTAAATTCCTGAATACATGTATATTGTAAAAATAAAAAAGAGTTACACACAGGCATTCAAATTCTCAAATTCCAATATATATTTTGTGATAATTGCCTGAAAACCCAGCATTGACACTTCTTCAATTGCAACTGTTTAACTCAACCTTACTATCTGTATACGATTACCACAATGGACCTGGCCTTCACAAAATATATAGGAATGTAAGATTGTTTATGTCTGTACATAGCTTTTATTTGATATTGTTCATCAATAGTAAAAGTAGAACAAATCGAAATAATTTATTTGGTAAACACAGCTAATATCCCTTTAAGTCTACAACATTTACTCGACTGTGTCAAAGCCTGAAATCTGATTGTCTGAACAGTGAACAGCTCAAATTGAGAATATTCTCAGACGTGTCTGGCCAAGTCACCGAGAACAGAAACAATCGACCGGTCGACAGGGGATGCTTACTCCTCCATGGCACCTGATCCCACCTCTTGGTTTCCAGAGGTCCGTGTTTGTCCATTTTTACCGGATTTGTATCTGTGTCATGGACATTCTATTGATTTATACATTGGTATCTGAAATTTTTATATCTTTACAAAAGAAAAAAAAAGAAAACATGTAATGTAGTTGCTAAAGTTAAATCACAAATTAAATACAACTCTTCAAGTGACTTGATTATCAAATTTGATCAAGCAGTTTTGTTAGTAATATTATTTCGAATTATTGGGAAAACATTGAATGTAGAAGCATATATAATTTGAACTGATTGAGTAGATTTCTGTTATAAATTCTACAATTGGATTGAGCAAAGTTCGTTTGCACTTAGAATGTCCTCTCTGTAGTACAAAATTAATTTAATTCACAAATCAATTTTGTAAGTTTACATGTGTTGACAAGAAACCATGAATGAATAAATAACTAAATACATGTAATAACATTAATAAATGCATATTCAGAAATGTGGTTAGAAAGGGCTAGAATTAAAGCCCAATGTTATAATCGATAAAACAACCAGTGTTTTGGTGAATGGTGGAATGAATCCCCCTCATCGTTCCAGTTGTTACATCACAACTAAAATCTGAATGATGTTTAGAAAATTTCTTTTCTTTTTTGTTCAAGTAGGAATAATTATATCAATGTATCAACGCATTTGAGAAAGATCTCTATGTGCGTTATTATTTCCTAAAACTTGTGTAAGAATGTCCTTTTTGAATAAGGTTTTATATTCTAACTTTTGCTATATATTGATATAGTTATATGGAGGACTAGCTGTTTTGTACTTTTCTTGTAAATGTATTGGTCCATTGCCCTGTCTGCAAGTTGCTATTTTTGCATGTTTACTTAGTTTGGTCAGGACGTGTTCTGTAATTAATTTTGAGTTTGATAGTAAAGGTATGCTACTAGTGAAAATAATAAATATATATCTTAATAGCAGATTAGTTTAAACTTTATTTTCTGAGCAGAAATCATATATTCAGTACAAATTAATGTACAAAGACAAAAGATAGTAGGTTCAGAACAAGTGTGGGCTCGTGGCAGTAATAAAACAATTTATTGAAAAAAATATATAATATTATAACAAGAACTACAAATAAGTTACAGTATAATATATATATAATAGTGAGATCTCAATTTTTGACAAAATCCCTGAGAAATCAAAAAGTGAGATCTCACTGAGAATTCAAAATGTGATACCATGATAGTGAATAATGTTATGCTGTTATGACGTTTATTGTACTGTAGGTGGATACAAATATCAACGTTCTTACATATTTAGTTGCATTAATTTCCTTGCCCATATAAAGATGTCGCCCTCGGAAATTTCAACATATTAAGACAATACATTTGCAACATTATTTAGGAATCAAAATAACAATTTGGAAGAAATAAGTCAGGCTAATTTTCTAAGGGAAATAGCTTTTATGTGACCGTGAAAACCACAAATGGGCACTTAAACCAATTGACTTGATTGTGTGTATAGGCTACCGTTTACCATATCGCATTAACTCAAAGTAGTACGGGTATATAGAAATATTTTACTTTAGATAGTTCAATATTCCCTCCAATCCAAAATGTCGAGAAATCAGGAAACATACGTCTAGACAACCTGAAATGTGTTAAATCTAACAAAAACATAATCAGTAACATAACGGTAGCAGAACTTGTGATAATTTGCATTAAATTCTCACTAAACATAGCGTTCGATAACAGATTGTTTTTTATCAGATGAACTGGGAAAGTTTGTGTTCCAAAACTGAATTTTATTATTCATATTCATTGTTTAAATAAAAACTTCTGAATGCAGATTATTATACTCAGTGCTACTTACAAATGAATTAAATTAAATGAGCGGAAAATAAAAACCGGGCTCGGCGTATAGTCGGGTTATTGATTTCCATAGATAACTGTTAGTCGCACTTTCATAAAGAGTTAAAGACTTCCACAAAGAGCCAGCAAGGTAATTACGTTGTATTTTCTGTGATAATTATGAATAAATATGCTTTTCCCGGTGACATGTGCACAGCAGTGTTGTCACTTACAAAGTGTAGACTATTATTTACCCTATTTACAGGGAATGTCACCGGATAAGCCTTCTTCTAGTTGTTGCATTCCGTTCAGTGTTGTCGGAATACTTTATACTCAGATCACGTGATGTCAACACAAATGTGTCCTAGGTAACATCTCGGTTTGATAATGTTTACATTGATGACATTTAATGAAACCTTGTTTCAGTTAATTTGAGAGTGGGGAATTTAAGCTAGATGTTCTTTCTTGACAAGTGATATGCCTTCCCTGTACAATTAATGCGTAGTTCATGTTTTTCTGTTATGACAAACCGTGACGTAATAGAACAATTCGGAACATGTCAAGTACTAGAGAATATAAAAAACTTTAGATATAAATCAATAGAATGTCCAGGACATAGATACAAATCCGGTAAAAATGGACAAACACGGACGTCTAGAAACCAAGAGGTGGGATCAGGTGCCATGGAGGAGTAAGCATCCCCTGTCGACCAGTCACACCCGCCGTGAGTCCACAGTCAAGTCCAATGAAACATGTGAGGAGTGTATCCTCGTCACAATTGGTACAGACGACTCAACAAACGCCAACAAAAAGGCAACTCAACATTTCACTTAGTGAAACAGAGTAGTCGCAAACAAGACTATTATACCGACCGTAAAATTTGCGGAACGTTGACATTAAACGCGGTTTTCAATATCCCTGTGTCAATAATTTGTCATTGAGTAGTTTACCTCTGTATATGAAATCTTCATATGTTGTACACGCCCTGGCATATCGGATCCTTTGTGAAATATAAACTCCATATGCGGGTGACTGAGGGATATTACGACTTAAATGTGGAAAATTTACGATGGGAAAGCCGAAATCGTCGCGTTTGTCGTATAGCTTATTTTCGGTCTGTGTTCAGATTAAGTAAAATGTCTAAGTATGAAGCGTGTGTGTTTGATTCTGTTGTATCTTTAATTTCTAGATCGATAGTATATATCGCATTGACATATGTATAAAAATTGTCATTATTAATTGACGAAAAGTCGTCGATATATCTAAATGTCAAATTAAAGGTCACCGCTAACTTTTTCTTCTTTTGATTCAGCAGTTTCTGAATGAAGTCTGCTTCGTATGAATAAAGGAACAGGTCAGCCAATAAAGGAGCACAATTGGTTCCCATAGGAATGCCGACAGTTTGTTGAAAGACCACGTCTCCGAACATTACAAATATATTGTTTATTAGAAATTCCAGCATGTTTTTATATCAACTTCAGTGTATTTATGTGTAGAATCAGAGTGGTGTTGGACAAAATAAGTAACCTGATAGCCAATCACTAGATATTTAAATTTTCGAGTACAACCTTTAGTGAAAAACCAGTTGTCTATGATGATAAAAAGTCTTTCTTTTAATGTTTTATAAGGAATAGTTGTGTAAAGAGTAGAAAAGTAATATGTTTTGAAACTGTGAATTCGAGAAAAATTGTGTGCCTTCAAATTTTCTAAAAAATTTTGTATCCAAATCCGATTTACACCGCTTCTGGAATAAGCAACTGTACAGTATTGTTGAAGTTTCTCCTTTATATCTTGATAAGGAGTACAGATAAAGGTTTGGTAGAACATTTGCTAGATCCTGCTATGTATCTTTGCTTATATGGGGTTTTATGAAGATTAGGTATCCAATATAAATATGGTAGCTAAAAATCGGTATCCGTTGTTGGTACATCAAATGAGCGTAATACGGACACGTAATTGTGAAGGATCTCGTCCATTTAAAGGGAGCTTCGTGTGTATGTAGGATTTCTAGAATTCGTATTAAACCCAAGTTCTTCTAATAAACAATTTTTGTAATGTGCCTTACAAATAAAAACTATATTATTTGAGGCTTTGTCTGCTGGGACCAGTACGTATTGGTCATGTAACCTATCCAGTTCAGTAACTACTTCTGGATCACTAAATACAGAGTCATAATGTGTTTTCATGGTTCCTTTAAGTTTTCAAATACGAGATTTTATCAACAATCGTATGGCTTTTAGCCATTCAGACAAAGTGTCTGGTTCTACGTCTTCATGTTTGGCCCATCGTCTGGCGTAATCTTTGACAGAATTAATAACTAACTTGAAATTCGGAATGGGCTTCCCGGTATTTAGGGCCCCTTAAAATAAGAATTTTGAGATAGGATTGTATTTGAAAGGAGATGAAGCACATGAACATGTGACAGTGTTGTGTAGAAGATGGTTGATGCCCAGGCACTGCAAAACCTGTTTGTAATTCCGATGCTGTTTTTTCAAAGAGCGATGCCTCTAACCACTAGGCCACATGGCATCATCCAAACAGCATTCGCATAAATATAATTATTATTTTGGCAGGATGTATGCCTGACCTGATTTGATTATGAGACATCAAGTGTAAAAGTTTGAACTACTAGCGCAGAATTTCAATGTTTATATTAGTCCTACACAGTTAACACAAACTCAATACAATACATGTTTATCTTTTGCCGCAATCAGTCTGACTGCATTAACAACAAAAACCTTGCTTTTCAGTAGCATTAGATGTGATCCTCTCATACCTCGGATTAGACTTAGAACTTATATGGAATGTTTCGAGTCATGCTGGGCGTGGCACGCAGAAAAACAGCCACTGCACCCAAATATAAAAGCTTATAACAACGCCGTAGTATTCTTAGCAGAATATGAAACTACTTAGAAAGCTAGCGAGCTGAAAGATTTTCTATCAAGAGTACAAGTACATCCATTTGTGATACGGCGTTAGTGATACCTTCGTTGTATGATATTGTAGATGATATTGTATGATATTGTAGATGTAACGGACTCTATAAGACTGCAACACATTTACTGATAGTACAAATCCATACAACATGGTGATTCCTACATTCGCTTCTGTGTCGATACAGAAAACGAGAATGAATTAACAGAAAGCAAAGCGGAATATATACGAGATAAATTGGAGTTGTATTGTGTGATGTGATAAAACCATACACTCAATACCTGTAAAATGGCCATTATCACTAAAATGAAGAAAGTAACAGGCTGCTGTACCCGAAACTCAAAGTCCATTAAAATACGACAAATTAGATATTAAAACGATCTCAACACGAACAACAATTGCGAATCTCAAATGTGGTGGGTGCAGTTGTCCGGAAGAATCAGCTTCAAGTGTTAATATGCCACTCCCGTAGCAAATGTGAAAGTAAAATGAATATAATAGGTAATATATTTCATAGGGATTATCTGAGCCCGAGCGGTTAGAGCATCACGTTTTTTCACCTCTAGTCAGCACAGATTCGAACCCGGTCCCGCTTGATTTTGTGAGAAAGTTTCCCAGTTTACTTGCGGAAGGCCGGTGGTCTCTTCCCGGATTAATTGTTACCGGGTTGTCTCCTCCAACATTAAAAATGTCGCCACCATATAACAGGAAATTTGTTAAAAGTGGCGTAAATTAACATTCAAAATTCAAATATGTGTCATCAAATATATTTGAATTATACGTTCTCGTGATGCTTCGACGTGGCCTAATTTCGCATAGAGGTCTAAAAATTTATATATTTAGATTACAATTGTGTAAACAGATTTTCTTTAAGTTAACGCTACAATAATCTACTCATTCCTTAAATTTTGCACTATGATACGGGACATCGGTATACAGTCTGGTTTGGATTTTGGATGTTGCTTTATTTTTTCAGTTATATGGTGGCAGCCAATTTTTAGTGGTGCAGGAGAGAACCCGGTTACAATGTACAACGTGGAGAGAGAAATAAACTGGCAAACACAAAAATCAGGTTCCAGCGGGGCTCGAACCCGCGGTGACCACAACTGGGAGACTGCTTCATGGTTCAAAACGAGATGCCCAAACCACTAGTCCACGGCATCGTCGTAAAACCGTGGTTCGCTATATGTTTTTTTCCTACACCGCGATTCCGGGCCGTGGTTTTACGACGATGCGACCACGGAGGCACCTGTCTGATCTAAAAGACATGTAACTTGTATCAAAATAGGAATGAAATTATAAGTAATATACATTTCGTTTTAAAACACGGTAACTGCAAAAACACTGTAACTATTCCTGATCACAGCAGCTACACAATGAGTTGGAAATAAAAACCTCCCGTTATATCTGCATGTGGGTACTTTGTGCTCTGTATCGGTGATTAATGATTCATTGTGTCGAATGTGTGAGTAAGAGACAGCCATTCCCCATCTGTTAGATTTTATGTTATTTTGTTTTTCAAATGTGTTGTAATTATAAAGGACTATATAAAGCTATCGTTGTATATTATAACATGTTTCGACCTATTTATAAATCACATTCGTCTTTTTGTTCCGTTTAAATCCGTAATCATGAAGCAGGTGTTTTTTCTCTGACCAGGTAACTTATAATTTACAGAAAAGCATCAATTGTACTTTAAATAATGTATAAATACCAGTAACTATGTCAGCTGTAGCTAGCAACGCTACAACGTCGCTCGTTAAATTTTCCAGCTGAGTATAGAACACGGAACGAAACATCATTAGTCTATTCCGTTAAATCAGTTTTAAAATAAGACAAATGCCGAGGTGTAAAATTTCGAATTAATACATCTGCCATTTGATGTCGTAGAGAACTTTATTTATTTTATTGTGCACAAAATTGCGAAAGACAATTGTTAACGTTTGAAAGATGATTAGTTTTAAATTGTTATGAGACCATTTCATGTTTTACATGGATGGATAGTTCGGTCGAGGGAAGGATTAGAAGCTTGCTTTACACTGGGTATGTACACGGTTGTGTGTGTGTGTGTGAAGAACTTCAAATTGAGGGTAATTACATGATGTTATATTTGTCTATTAAAAACTGAAAGAGAACAAAATAAGAGAGGGGAATCTCTCAGAGAGAGAGAGAGAGAGAGAGAGAGAGAGAGAGAGAGAGACTTGAAGATGAATTATTTAAATACGAAATTTCAACACAAGGAAAACGAATAAAGGAGAATGTGCAAACATGAATAACACGATTAAAACTGAGATAACTGTCACAACACATAGTATGTGAAAAGTTGTAAATTAAAACATTAAAACGGGGTTATCTAAAACGATCTAGTAAATGAACCGTTAAGATCTTGTGAAGTACAGTAACACTAACAGTACTGTATCCTGTTACGTCAAATGATGCGATTAAAGGAAAAATTCATGTGGAATATCTCCCCGTATCCCATATATATATATATATATATATATATATATATATATATATATATATATATATATATATATATATATATATATATCCTTACCTGTACAGTCTCCGTACTGCTGTTTTTCACCAATGATCTACTCCCAACGAAAAATTAAATCTTTTGAAATATTTAAGTTCGCATGTCGCTTAATTTCCTCCTATCTTTTACATATATGTTTGTTTGATTAAAATACCGTGCAAATCCACAATAGTCACTTTAATTCCTTTTGTGAAACTAATATTTATAAGTTCAATACCAATATTTACTTTACGAAATCGTCCGTAAAACCACTGTGACGGAAGAGATCCACGTTTTGATTGACGTGACATAACACGGGTATGTACATTTCAGTTAGTCAATTTCATCCCCGAATGACGAAGAATGATAACATTGTGAATCAGATTAACACATGGACCCGCCATATTTATCAAAATGCTTGTATTCAGCAACAAATCGATATAGAGTCGCACATGCGCATAAAAAGACAAAAACGTGAAATCGATTTTTGGAAACAATAAGAAAACAGAGAACTTTGAACAACACGTGTGTTTTTAATATAGGCCTCTGCAACATATTTGTTGGTGAAAACTAAGTACTCGAATTTGGTTAACGATGGCTCTTGAAGTGTAGCTTTATATTACACACACACACGCACACGTGCAATCGATTGTATGTGAGAATACAATAACGGAGCTTGTATCACCATTCACCCATGTCGTATGTATCGACATGACAATGGTTTCTTATCAATGTCTTTTTATTCAAATTACTTGTGCTTGTACATTCACATACCTGCTATCAAGAAAGTGAGAGAGAGAAAGAGAGAGAGAGAGAGACGTATAAGGTTAGTTATACATTAAATCACAGAGTTTTTTTCAAAAATACATGGGTATTAGGATAAATGATAGTACAGGAAACAAGGAAACATTTGTTTACCTTGTGTCTTACCTATGGCGATTTCAGAAGTCGGAAAATTGTTAAAACTGATTGTAGCATGTTAACAAGAGATCAGTTGCCGCGGTTTCGGAGTCTATATATTGATCTTAGATACATTTACTGCATGTGTACTTTGATATGCCTGTGACATCTTTAACCTATCAACTCCTCTGATCACATTTAGACTCACCCAAATCAATAAATAGTAAGGTCCCCAGATCGATAAATAGTATGGTCCCCAGATCAATAAATAATAAGGTCCCCAGATCAATAAATAGTATGGTCCCCAGATCAATAAATAGTAAGGTCCCCAGATCAATAAATAGTATGGTCCCCAGATCAATAAATAGTAAGGTCCCCAGATCAATAAATAGTATGGTCCCCAGATCAATAAATAGTATGGTCTACTGTCATATTTCTACTTCTAATTTTATTTATTTTGAATGTTGTTTTACCCCACACTGAACTTTCCAGTTATATGGTGGAGGCCAGTTTTTAATGGTGGAGGAGAGAACCTGGTTACAATGTACCGGTGAAGGGACCACCTGGCTTCCTCAAGTAACTATCATATTTCAAAAGTCAAATTATTATAAAATTCTGAAATCATACACCTCTGAATTCTGACAGTGGACTTAACCATTCTTTGAATTGGACAGGTTGAAATGTGTTTCCGGGAATTGATGAATTAAAAACAAAAGAACACAAATATCACGTAAACCTCCTATATCATGACTATTGCTTTCTTTATCATGACAAAACCACAGGAATCAAATCAATAGGATTTTTTACCCTCTAGGCCTATATTGTATCATTATTGCCGAGAATAAGCCTCCATCAATATACTTTTTGTTTGGTGTGCTGTCTTTTTATTCTACCCGAGAGGAGATAAGGAAAACAAACAAGGACATCTGTTATATGATCAATTTCCTTTACAATCTAGGTCCTTTCGGATACCTATTAGCAGTTATTGTCTACGATCTTTTACACAGAGTTGGCGGCCCTTCCACTCCGAATCATATGCTGTAAACATCAAGAAAGAAGTCCCAAAACATGTGGTCATGTAACCCGCAAAATGAATATAAAAACCAAATTACACAGAGGAAGGATACATTTCACAGATATAGTCCCTTTATTAATATTCATTTTTCAAAACTTATTTTCGCCTCAGATAGTATTTTATTCTATGTCAGCACTAAAATTATGTGCGAAATGACCAATACCTAAAAAAGAACAAAATCTATAGTAGATTATATATATATATATATATATATATATATATATATATATATATATATATATATATATATATATATATATATATATATATCAACACTGTCGGAAGCAAATTGAAAGTGGGTGGGGGGGTGCTAAACCCAACTGAAAACACACACACACGCCAGAAACATCTAGGCGCTAAGCCTTAATTTTCAATACCTATTTCTATCTTTGCTAAAAAAGTGGGGGGGGGGGCTAAGCCCCCCCCCCCCCCCCCCCCCCCCCCGCCGGTATATATATATATATATATGTATGTATGTATTGCAAGAAATTGACAACAGTCGAGACGTTGACAGAGAGTCATTCGGAGAGCAAAGACCGACAACTCTGTAAGCAATTGGGTTCTCTGGTGGTGGAGCGTTTGATTCGCAAGCGGAACGTCTCGGGTTCAACCACAGGCTCCACGAGATATATTCAAGCGCACGGCGCCAGATGAAAACTTCACGGTCTTTCGGGTGGGACTTCGAAAAAAAACCGATGTGACCAGCACGTTATTGAAGTGACGATTACATCGTTTACAAAGGTCCATAGCACTGATAAAAAAAGGTAGAACGTTCATCTTCACCTGGCACCTCCATTCAAGTCAATATTATTCCTCGAAATTGGATTTCGAATAGTGTTTTACGCCACACTCAACAATTTTTCTGTTATAACGTAGCGGCCAGTTTTTAATGGTGGAGGAGAGAACTCGATTACAAGGTACACTGGAAGAGACCACCGACCTTCCGCAAGTAAACTGTCAAACTTTAGTTTCACACAGAAATCAACTTAGATTCCAGCGAGACTCCGCCCAGACCAGAAGTGAGAGACTTCATGATTTAAAGCGCGATGCTGTAACCACTCAGGCAAGGGGGTCCCCAATTCCCTCGAGATAGCCTACTCAATTTACACAATAGCAATAAAATAATGATCAATAAAAGACGCGTGCTAGAGCTCGTTGCAACTATTTTAAATTGAATAACTCGAGTCAGATAGATATTGATATTAAACGCTTAACCCAAGGGCCTGTCTCTCTCTCTCTCTCTCTCTCTCTCTCTCTCTCTCTCTCTCTCTCTCTCTCTCTCTCTCTCTCTCTTCTCTCTCTCTCTCTCTCACGATGGAATCTCTCCCACACATCACACACTTCTCTCACTCTCTCTCGCCACCTCTCTCTCCTCCTCTCTCTCTCTACAGTTATATACGTACGATAGATATTGATATTAAACGCTTAACCCAAGGGTCTCTCTCTCTCTCTCTCTCTCTCTCTCTCTCTCTCTCTCTCTCTCTCTCTCTCTCTCTCTCTCTCTCTCTCTCACTCTCTCTCTCTCTCTCTCACACACACACACACACACACACAGCTCCGTCACATCTCCCTTTACCAACCACCAAATATTCTCTCCCTCATCTCTCTCAACCCTCGAACCTCTCCGTCTACAGTTATACGTCTTTTCACTCTCGTAACCTTTTCCTTTGGGCAAGTTGTCAAGCATCATATTTGATAAATTTTTATTCTCTCTATATTTTCTCGATCTTCCTGTGCAATGTTTGTAATAATTGGTCATTACGTAGTCTAGCTTTTTATTGCTATTCCGTACTCCCCAATTTAAAATAGCTCTTAAACAGCAGTTTGTGACTGGAATCCATTTATCATCTAGTATTTTGCAAAATAAAGCGTGATGTTAATACACAAATGATGAAAAAAATTCTCATATATTTCACTTGAAGTGTTCATCTATTTAATTGTTTGGTGTATGTCATTTGTCATGACAAAATGACATTTATGGATGCGTTAAACCATTTAAGTAACCTAAATTAACTGGAGAAAAACTAGGTTCAATTGCTCCAAAATCACAAAAATGAAATAAATCTGGTTTTTCTCGCGGAAAGCCTAGTTTAACTGTGAATTACTAGGTCTAACTACTCCATAGTCACACGATTCACTTAAACTCAGTTTTTCTCCAGTTTACATGGGTTACGAGAAAAACTAGGATTAACTGGAGAAACTCTAGGTTTAACTCACAACCCACATTTACTGGAGATAAAATAGGTTTAACGGAGAAAAACTAGGTTTAACGGAGAAATCCTAGGTTTATCTCTAGAAAAAGGAGGTTTACCTCATAATTGTGATTTAGCTTTTATCAATTAAACCTAGTTAAACCTTGTTTTTTATCAGCAACCCACATTCATTGGAGCAGAATTAATATAAATTGAGAAAAACTCCATGGGCCACATCGCTGACCTGAACTGTGTTGGTATCTTCCAAATATGGGAATCTCAAATTTACAAGTTATTTTAACACTCCTTAGGAGTGGAGGAGACTTTAAATGAATGAAAATGACAAAGCTGGGAAATATATCAAAAACATTTTAAAAATTAGGTTTCAAAGTTATTCCAAAAGCAGTAAATTGAATCATGCATCCATAAAAATCACTCAGATGCAATTAGTTTTTTCAATCCATGCAGCAGTTCTCTTTTGCCCCACCCTGGATTCACCCCAAGGTTGACATGGCCGAAATTAACAAACTTGGGGTAGACTTTCTTGAGTACTTACTGCCTATAAAGTTTCATCAGAATCCCTTCAGCGATTTTGGAGAAGTAGTCGAAAATGTGGAAAATTACCCCCCCCCCTCATTTTTGCAATCTTAAAAAATTCATAAAAAATGAATGAAAATGACAAAGCTGGGAAAGATATCAAAAACATTTTAAAAATTAGGTTTCAAAGTTATTCCAAAAGCAGTTAATTGAATCATGCATCCATAAAAATCACTCAGATGCAATTAGTTTTTTCAATCCATGCAGCAGTTCTCTTTTGCCCCACCCTGGATTCACCCCAAGGTTGACATGGCCGAAATTAACAAACTTGGTAGACTTTCTTGAGTACTTACTGCCTATAAAGTTTCATCAGAATCCCTTCAGCGATTTTGGAGAAGTAGTCGAAAATGTGGAAAATTACCCCCCCCCCCTCATTTTTGCAATCTTAAAAAATTCATTAAAAAAATCGAAAGATTAAATTTCAGCAAAATTCTTTCATGAAAGCATTTATCTACCAAACCACAGATAAAACAGATAAATAAATGCATCATAATGTATAACAGGGGGATCAAAGTAATCATACAAAAATGAATGAAAATTAAAAAGCCTGAAGACGTCAAAACGCGTCAAAAATTTATTTTCCGATTTCAACGAAAATAACAAACTTGAATCATACATCTATGTAGACCACTCAGATACAGGTAGTTTTTCAAATCATTTAGCGGTTCTGGAGGAGAAGATTTTTAAAGAGGGGTACCCCTGGGGCCTCTTTTGCTTGGGCCGATCGGGTCGAAATGAACGAACTTGGTAGAAGAACTTGAGTACTTGCTTCCTGTAAAGTTTCATCAAAATCCCTTCAGCGATTTTGGAGGAAAAGTTAAAATTGTGAAACATGGACGGACGGACAGACAGACCACGGACAAAAGGTGATCAGAAAAGCTCACTTGAACCTTCGGTTCAGGTGAGCTAAAACCTAGTTTATTTGAGAAAAGCTATGTTAAATGCGCCACAATCACATTAATGAGTTTGGTGCAGTTAAATGGGTATTAACTGGTTTTTTTACCAAAATATATATTTCAACATGTTTCTACTTTTACTATTTGTACTTGATGTACAATAACAAGTAATAGTTATACACCTGTCAGGCATTACAATTCTTATATTCCTATATATTTTGTGAAAATAAGGTCAGGTTCAGTGTGGTATTCATATACATATACAGGAAGTTAGGTCAAACTAATGAACTGCCAAACTGGGTTTCTCAAGCAACATCTAGCACCGATCTAAAATGTTACTTAAATTAACCCGACACTCATGGCATAGCCTGCACGTCACCATTCTTCTGTGTTTACGTACTTTCCCCTCTATCACGTGGTCGATGCGTGATCGATTGTTAGACGTGTTCTGATTGGCAGCATTAAAAAGTTGTAGCGGCCAATGGGAATTGACGCCGCGAAGTCATAATTTACAGGCCAAATTTGTCAGATGTGGATGTTTTGATATCCCGTCATACTCTGATATACAATATTTTGTTGTAACATGGATATAATAAATATAATTAGTTAAAACTTATTTTATTTCAGTCAATTTAAAAGGGATTTGGCAACAAGTTTTAACAACATTATTCAAAGCCATCTCCCTAACAAAATCTACAAAAAATGATTGTCAAAAGATGGCGACATTTGATACACAAACATAATAATTCAAAAAGGCAACAGTGACAGCAGTACAAAATTGTGAGAGAGAGAGAGAGAGAGACAGACAGAGACAGAGACAGACAGAGAGACAGAGACAGAGAGAGATTGCTGACAAAATATTAATTCATACAATATAGATGATGATGATGATAATGACGATGATGACCCCATACATTGAAAGAATTCAGAGAGAATAAATATAAGTACTTTCGATTATTTTGTCTTAATTAGGTAATCTCACTATATATAGAATAATTCATTGTATGAATAATGAGATAAAATTACAATCAATATACATGTATCCAAGCCCAATTCATTAAACTATCATGTTGTAAATTTTGAATTTACAGGGTGGATGTAAATTTAAAATTTATTCTCATGTAAATTTCTTATTTACACTCAAACATTAAATTAAAAATTAACAACATGACAAAACCATGACTACCTGCGTATAGATCTAGTTTTTTTTTTAATTCTATACTTTTAAAACTTGTTGTGCAGCTTACACGGCGATGCCTGTACTTCATTGCTCACATCAAAAGTTTGAAACCAGTTACGTATATGTCATTATTATTTTTTCGCCATTTTTCCCCTTCCTCTTCTTCTTTTTCTTGATGCGTCTTCTTTTTCTTTTTCTTAACATGTAAAATTGTCCACATGATTTCTCGAAAAAAAAATAATAAATACTGTTTCTAGGATTAAAATGTAAACCTAGAAGGTAGTATGATTCTTGTGCTATCTATGTGAGATCTCAAACTTTCAAAAGTGGAACCAATGCGATGGAAATGATTTGGAAAGTTCAAAATAGCCATTTGCAAGTTTTTTAAGTTGAAAGGGGTATTAGCTGTGTGTTGTTGTTGTTGTTGTTGTTTTTTCTTAATTCTTTCCTTTTTTACCACTTAGATAGATATACAATAACAAAAAAGAGATACATGTACACAGGCATAAACAATTCTTAAATCGCTATATATTTCGTGAAGATTGTTTGAGAAATCCCGGTTTGGCACTTAATTAACTCGACCTTACTATTTGTACGTGTATATGAATATCGAACGGGACCTGACCTTATTGTCACCAAATAAACAGGAATATAAGATTTCTTAAGCCTGTTTCTTAACTCCTATTTGTTAATGTACATCAAGTACAATATATAGGCCTACCCTATGTTGTATTAATGGGATTTCATGGTATCAGGGAAGTTCCAAACGGGTGGAACTCATGTAGAAAGCTAAAACTTAAATTCTTGATATTGTAACAAATTTCATTCTTAATCTTCATTTTCAATATTCACTAGATGAACTTGGTGGTTTTTGAGGCTTTCGGAACAGCCTGCTGTTACATTTATCACTCCGTCATTACTGAGGTTTATAATCTATGACATATATCAAATATAACCTATGTAAACCGAAATACACAAACACAAAGTAACACCGCAGTTTTAAGTGACTAGCTGCAACCAGCTTGTAGAATGTGGCGATTTATAATTTATCAATTTGTTGATGTCATTTAAGGGAAATTACCTGTGGGGTTTTCCTTTTTCTTTCCAATTTTACTACTCGGATTGATATACAATAACAATAAGGAGAGAAACACACAGGCATAAGATTTTTAGAGTCCTATATATTTTGTGAAAATTGCTTGAGAAAATCCAGTTTGGCAATTATTTTGTATATTCACTTTCAACTTATTAATCCACACACAGCTAATGCCCCTTCAACTATGTTGACCTATCGGTCATTAAAAATGTATGGTGTGTACGTACAGCATATGTTACAAACAATGATATATTTTACTGATTGATTAAAATGACAAGTGACTCACCGCAAATTGAAGTTTGAGGTTAAGTTATCATAATTATGTTTTGTTGCTACTCTTTCCAGAAATTTTCATTTCCAGTTTATGTAGAAGATAAGAACACACCATTTCCAGTCGGATAATGCCAAAACTTCCCTACGGTCACATTCAGACTCACCCAGACCAAGAAATAGTATAGTCTACTGTCATAATTCAGGAAATAAACAATTGCGTATGCATGATAAACTAAAATAACATTTTGATTTTAAATCATATCCCCTTTGAGTTCTAACAATGAACTAAACCATCCTTTGAAATGGGCAGGTCCAAATGGGACTTCATTGTTCCATGCGTTGATAGTGGAAGCAATGGCTTTGGATCATACGCTGCAATATCAATGTCCGTTGAGTGAGAATTATAAATGTCCATTTGGGGTAAAACATCCTTTATCATATTCATAATATAATAGCAAGTACATTATTTGAAGCACACAGACGTTTACAAGTACGCCTATATTTTATTAATTTAACTACATAATTGTTTGTAAAACTTCAACAGATGCGAATGACTTGGTAACACAGCTATTTTTAACATTTGCATAAAAATGACTTGTAAACACAGCTATCTTTTAACATTTGCATAAAAATACTGTGTCAAATTTATATTTATCATTTTCTTATGAAAAACACCTTGGGTATGAAACTCAAAATTTGTGTATGTACTCAAAAAGTTCTAGTTGATTTTTTCTTGGTTTTCTTTGGGTCAGCAATACATTTCATCATTACAGTGAAACCTGTATATAGGGGCCGACCAAGGGACCAGAAAATATTTACCCTTATGTGCAGGTGGCCCTTATACACAGGTTCAATTTAGTTGGAGTATGCAGTCAAGGGGCTTGAAAAAAAACTGGCCTTTATAGACAGGTGGTCCTTATATAGAGGTGGCCGTTGTAGCAGGCTTTACTGTATTTAGAACTGATGCCATAAATACGGTTCACTCGACTGCAAATAAATTTTGTGTTTTTATCTTATTTTTTAAAGTTAGTTGGGTTTGACTGTTGAACTGTTGAGTACAATGATTTGAAACTAGGGCCTGACACCATAAAACTTAAGCATTGCTTTACTTTGCCCCCCCCCCCTTTTTACATACAATTTTTCTCCTCATTTATTTGATTCAATACGTATTTGCATTTTATGTGTAACAGTTATTGCATACCGTTAAATTGAACACAATAAACAAAGTTATGATAACAAGAGATCCCAGATGAATTTTGGCGCCCACCATGAAATGTTCTATGTCTGATCTATGACAGACTGTTCTTTTCTCTTATTTTGTGTCTCAACATTGAATTTGAACTTAAATTCATATTTCTGTGAAATACTTTTTTATAGCAAAACTGAACTTGAACTGAACATATTACATTTTTAGAGAGAATGGAATTCAGCATGGTCGACAGGTGTCCATCTTGGATTATGATCTCTCTGAAAATGTAATATGCACATCTAGACCTCAGGGGGAACCTCCACAATCAATTTCAAAAAGATTCCTCAGTACATTCTGAGAAATACATACTTCCATTGTCAAAATCCAAGAGGGCCACCTGCCAGTCATGTTGGAATCCAATATCTCTGAAAATGTCATATGCACAACTAGACCTCACGGAGAACCTTCATGTCAAATTGCAAGGAAATCTCTTCAGTTCTTTCTGAGAAATAGCAAAAACAAACTTCCTATGGTCAAAATCGAAGATGGCAACCTGTCGGCAACATTGGATTCCGATCTGTCTGAAAATGTGATATGTACAATAATACATCAAGGGGAACCTGCATGTCCAATTCAAGGAGATCCCCTCAATCTTTTCTGAGAAATAGCGGTAACAAACTTCCTTTGGTCAAAATCCAAGATGGCCGCCTGTCGGCAATGCTGGATTCTAATCTCTCTAAATATGTAATATGCACAAATACCTCAAGGGGAACCTTCATGTCAAATTTCAAAGAGATCCCCTCAGTTCTCTATCGATAACAAGAATTGTTCAGGACGGACGGACCACGGATGCAGGGCCATATGAATAGAGCTAAAGAAATGACCGCGAAGGTGCTTTTCAACACAGTTTTCCAAGAGCATGGTTCATCGGATGCATTGTTGTATAAGTCGCATCTGCAGTTTAGGCGCAGGAAAGTGAAACAAGCGGCCCAATAGGGTCTCAGTCGGTCACCTGAGAACCATTTACAAATGTGGAAAGAAGACCAAGAAGGATATGTACATGTAGGCTGATCTGGCCAAGAAAGATAAATATTGCTGTTTTAAGAAATTCATCAAAAATTCTAAAAATCTAATTTTGGCAAAATTCTTGCACAAAAATATTTCCTCAGCTATATACAAATTAAACACTTAAAATACATCATTGTGAAAGAAAGGGGAGATAACTGAGGAAATCATGCAAAAATTAATGAAAATGAAAACGAGTCAATCTAACTGAAAACTACAAACTTGGTAAGGGACTTAAAGCACTTGCTTTTGTAAAGTTTCATCAAAATTCCTTCCTTAGTTTTCAAACAAAAGCTAAAAGTGTGAAAAATGCACCACCTTTTTGCAGTCTTAGAAAATTCATAAAAATTTTAGAATTTGAATTTCTGCAAAATTCTAGCACAAAACATTTCTTCACATAATTACAAGTAAAACACATTAAATGAATGCATCAAAGTGAATGCAAGGGGAGATAATTGAGGAAATCATGCAAAAAAAAATTTTAATTAATTCCTGCATGGTTTCGTCAAAATACCTTTAGTAGTTTTGAAACAAAAGCTGAGTGTGAAAAAAGCATCCCCTCCTTTTTTGCAGTCTTAAAAAATCATAAAAATTTATAGAAATTAAATTTCTGCAAATTTCTTGCACAACATTTCTTTACCTAATTACAGGTAAAACACAATAAATAAATGCATCAAAGTGAATTCAAAGGGAGATAATTGAGGAAATCATACAAAAAAATAATGAAAATGACAAAGGGTGAAAAGACCTCAAAAACGCGTCAAAAATTAATATTCCGATTTTTATAAAAAATACAAACTTGAATCATACATCCATGTATATCACTCAGAAACAATCCGATTTTCAATTCATGCAGCGGTTCTGGAGAAGATTTTTAAAGAGGGGTACCTTTTGGGACCTATTCTACCCCACCCTGGGCCAATCTGGCTGAAAATAACAAACTTGGTAAAGGACCTTGAGCACCTGCTTCCTGTCAAGTTTCGTCAAAAGCCCTTCAGTGATTTCAGAGAAGAAGTCGAAAATATTAAAAGTTTACAGACGGATGCCGGACGGGGAGTGATAACAATAGCTCACTTGAGCTAAAATATGAAATATAGCGCCAAAACGCATTACAAGTTCTTAATGTTAATTATGAAGGCATATGGAGGTAAAACTGATGTCGAGCAGATTCGTATTCAGTTTTACAAGTACTTTGTATTTGCCAATAATTTGTAATGTGGATTTTTAGAACATACCAGGACTTTCCCAACTTGCCATCCTTTATTTAAGAAGGATCACATTTAAACTAATTTTAAACGGAGAAGTATTGGCGCCACGTGTTAAAAATATTGTCTCGAAATTTCAGGATAGTAACTTGAAATCTGAGATAATTCAAAATTTCTGAAAATCCATATCTGTTGGTCAAACCTTTTAACATGTTGCTTTAACAAAATTCAAGTTATCAGTATTACAAATTACACTTTTGGTCAACAATTTTACTTATTAGCTAGCATTGCGTCAACGTAAATCATGGTCTGTCGTATCGATTGTAATATTTTAATATATTTCCCCAGTTTTCAATTCCAAACGCACAATCAATAAATATTTTATATGTATTATCAGGAAGAGTTGAACATGAGATCGACGTTTTCGCATTTGAACCTTTTGCTCTCACGCGAAACAATAGCTTCGTCTGTAATAGCATTGTCATTGTCAGTGGATAATGAAAACAAAACAATGAAAGAATTTTTAACTTTTTATTTTTTTCACATCTGACAAATAAGAGGTAACGACTTTGCTTAGACACAGTTGAATGCCTTTAACATAAGAACATACAAAATTGATGTACAAAATATTTTATACCTTTATGACTTCTTCAGTCTAAAATTGTACCATTTCACATCTGAATCTTAAGAGTGACACTAAAGGCAGTCAGATAATAAACAAAAATAGTTCTTAACTATAATTAGACTGTTATCAACCTTATCAATGAAATGTTGTTTTTTATGTTTTGAACAGTATTGCTAACTCGCCAACCCCTGGAAAACAATGGACTCTTCTGTAAATAAATGACTTGGACCAGTCCAAATTTGTCTCTAGGGGTATATGGTTTAACTAAAATTATAACTTATCAACCTTATCAATTAATTTTTTTTTAATGCTGAGAACAGTGTTACTAACTCATCAACCCCTATAGAAAACAATGGACTCTTCTGTAAATCAATGACTTGAACCAGTCCAAATTTGTCTCTAGGGGTAAATAGGTTAAAAAAAGCAGATAACTTGAGATTTACAGAAACTGACCTACAATCTGAATAATTATAAGTATGAAAAAACAGTTATCACATCTTCAGCCTAGAACAAAAGTTTATAATATTTTTCTACTCAAAATTTGATGTTATATCACAATTTATTTGCAATATAATATTCTAAATACAAAACTCTTCTGAAAAAGTAACACCACATTGTAACAACAAATTCTTACACTACAAAATATTGAACCCATTGTGGTGACTTGTGTAATACAGGAGTGATATAAATCTCCTTTAAAAAATCTGAAAAAATTGGTTCCATATGACAGCCTTTAGTCCTCCGTACAAATTTGCAAAGTTGTTGCAACATCAACAAAATTTTTGACATGCACATATTCTTTGTGATTTTGGGGCGATTTATGCATTTTGCTGGGCAATCGCACAGCTGCCTCAAGACACACGTACAATTGCCCTACTATTTTAGACCACAAAATCATACGATCAAATAAATCGCAAGGCTGATGTAAATTAGACTTTAGAGAGTGATTAAAATACACAAGTGAATTAGTGGTACCATGAAATACACTCCATAGATCATTTATATAGAAAATAACAAATTAAGATATTTAATACAATTATCATAAAATCATTCCCTACATGTCTTTGTGCAAAGATGCAAATGGGCTTAAAGAATACTAAATTATAAGAAAATTTCATTAATGTTAATAAATAAAAGTCAATGTTCACGCAATAACGAGAAAATTTGTGAATAAAAAATCCTTTTATGCCCATTTGAACTTTTCTTCATTTTAACTGACACACAAAGAGAAGAGCAAAATAATAATAATAAAAAAATGTATAGACCCAAGTTATACAAGATTATGCATGAACGGTCACCTAGGGCCAAAAGTAATCAACAACGGGAGTTAACTATGTATAAGGGGAGATAAGGCATCAACTGATCTGTACATAAGTTTACCTCATTATTCATGTGAGTCACCTCAAATATTTTATATCACTTAATTATTGCACTATTTATGCTATCTTTCATCAAGAAAATATTCTTTTCTCAATTTTTTGTTGAGAAAATTTTTATTTCATACTCATACACTTCAGTTTCAAATTTTAAAATTTTTATCTCTCACTCTTGCACTTGAGGAATAAAAAGAGTAAGGATTTTGTTCACTCATGCATGCAGTCCGCAATTCTTTTGCATACAGCCTTCTGTATCACTCTTTCCCTCACATACACATTACTGGAGAAGTGTTTAACACACTCCGAAATTACAAAAATATAAATATATTTAATAAATAAATCTGCTAGAATGAAGGCAATACCTTTCTGATAGTTATAGGCAAATGTCAAGAAAAAACGTTTCCATAGAAACAGAAATCGGTTCATAACTGTAAAGTTTACCTTAAATTTGTTCCCTTTCCATATACATGTTACAACACACAACACAGAGGCATTGTTGAAAATGTTACAACTTAGTAAATTAAGAGTGAAATAAATGTTACAAGTATCTAGTGACACCTAGACAGCAAGGCGGTGTTTTAACTGTACAAGAAATAATTATTTTCATATTCTATGGATGAATTATTCAATGGATATATATATATATATATAAATATATATATATATATATATCTTTAAAGAATTTGAGCTCAACTAAGGTCTTATTGAATAGAAAAACCATCTGGAGTGTTTGTTTTGTCCCCCCCCCCTTTTTTGGCAAAACTATTAACTTTGGTATTACGTTTATAATACTTCCCAACACTTTTAATGCCTGACTTATCTCAATAATTGTATTGATTTATATTTCACTTCAACAGAATAATCTGATGTAAATCACAAATCTTAGAATATTTTGATGTCTGCTAAAGATATAAAACGCCCTAGAAAGGTAGCAGAGAATATTTGTAATTCATACAACTACTTACTGAGACAATTAACTCATCAACCCCTGATAAACAATGGACTCTTCTGTAAGTCAATGACTAAGACCAGTCCAAATGTGTATTTAGAGGTAAATGAACTTAAAAGAGGCAAGAGACATATGGGTGTATATTGCCTCATGAGATATATGAAGATATATTGTGAGGGGTTAAAAATTAATTTTTAGATACTTAAGTCCGGGATGTGGAGAGTAAATTTCTGCCAAGTCCAACTGAGATATTTCAATGTCCATGTTGAATTTTTATTAATAAGTAATACAGTAAATTTATAAATGAATGCAAATGAGGCAAGTTCCTCGGACTTCAGGTATTTCTAAATGCCAAGTCTGAACCTGAATTAACCAAGTCCCGAACTTGGGGAACTTTGAACCCCTGATTGTTAAATTAGGCACAAGATATATGGGGGGTATATTGCCTCATGAGACATGAGATATATGGGGGGATATTGCTACATGAGGCATGAGATATATGGGGGGATATTGCTACATGAGGCATGAGATATATGGACCGGGGGCATGGGTGGTGGTGGTTATATAATTATCAGGATGGCATAGCTTCATACTTGCAGATTTTATCTTTAGTAACATTTGAGATGACTTGTATAATATTTACAAAATAAACATGATGAGGCTTTTTTCCAAAGATAAAATAATAGAAACATCTAATTGGATTACCAGACGGATTCACCAAGTGACACAATGCAATAATTGTCTTGCAGGAATATCTTAATGTATCTAAAAAGGAACTAACGTCCATATATCTTTAGAATGACCTAAACATTATTATATCACTAGTTGTAATTTAAGCACATGGTCCAGTCGATAATCCAATTAAAACAGCATCACAAAACAGAGAAATATGAGAATGTTTAACTACAGCATGATACAAAAAAACAAAAACAAATGTCAAAATGCATGAAATTTACAGTGACAAGTGAATGCATGATTTTAATGTCTAAATGCATACAGTTTTCAGTTAGTAGTATGTTGCAAGAGTTATTCCCCTTCAACAGCTATATTGATTGTAGGGCAATACAAATATATTGTATAAATCAACAAAGCTGGTAATATCAATATAATGGGGTAATAATTTAAAAAAAAAACTTTGTTAGCCAAAAATATTTTAAAATCAGATCCTACTTAATCTCTGATTCTGATAACAATTCTAAAGTCCCCTGTCATAACTCCCACATTACTGAAAACTGAAAGTTCTCCAACAGGGCTGAAAAAGGGAATAACTCTAGGTAATTTATACTGTATGCAAACTACCTATTCTTTTTCAATGTTCACAAGTATATATGTATACATAAATCATCCTTTCTGAATTAAATACCAAGTACCAAAATTAACTCTTGGGTCTTTCTTCTGTATTCAAGTTTTACCCATTAAAAAAAACATCAAAAAATGTACATGATACAATCTCTCCTTTTAAATTCATATAATCAGGATGGAGAAATCAGAGTAGACAAAAAAAGTCGTACAAATGTAAACAAAATCCATATAACCTGGCGGGATGGAGTCTCGTGAACCCTTTCTTGACCTCGACAAGTTTAGGCAATAAGGCAAAGCAACTTTAAAATTACAATGGCAAAAATATTCCTTCCCATCCACACCATCCTGTGAGTATGCAGTGGGGAATAGAGTAAAATCTGCTTTAGCAACCACCTGTGTATAAAGACCACCTGGTCACAAAGATTGATTGTTGCTGTCCCCAATAGTACCATTTGTGTAAAAATCAACCTCTATATAAATACCACCTCCCTATAAAGACTGGTTTTCTTGTGTCCATAAGGAGGTCGTTATATGCAAATTTCATTGCAAATCACTGTTCCAAGTAAGGTTGTCTTAACCCCTAATTAAGTGGAATCATCCATATGATAATCAAAAGGTTACTCCACCCACCAAGTTATGTGAATCAGACAATATAATACACAAAATATGAGTTGCACTACAGTACATATTAATGCAATTATAATAAAAAAAAAAGAAAAGAAAAGAAGATATGTTTATGAATCATTACATCCCCCAAATTCTAAGCCATTTATGAAGATTTAAAAGTCCAATAACTATGGTAAATATTCCCAAATGTCAGCCAATTATAATCAATTTTGTCCTAGATATTGTTTATGTAAAGCTTCATACCAGATTTGGTTTAATTTTGAGGAACCCAACTCAAATTATTTGATGGAAATCAAAATGGTACAGACAGACAGGCCAAAAACAATATGTCCCCGCCCCCAAAACAATCTTCAATCTAGGGGAAGGGGGAGGGAAAATGAACAAGAAAGTTTCAGTGTGTAATACTAATATAGTGATCTTGTGTTCTATATTGACATATAAAGTAAAACCTGCTTTAACGACCACCTGTGTATAAAGATCACCTGGTCACAAAGACTGTTTTTTGCTCTCCCCAATAGTGTCATTTGTGTACCAATCAACCTCTATACAGAGACCAATCCCTATAAAGACCGGTTCTCTTGTTTCCCTAGGGGGTGTGTGTGTCATTATAGACAAGTTCCACTGTATATCACGTATACTCGGGCATAACAATTCTTTACAACACATGCATAATATGACTAATTAATTTTGTAAGTACATTGGTCCTTTCAAGGTATCTCTCCCCTTACAAATTAACACAATTAAAACGTTCTACCTAAAATCCAACATCATCTGATGGCATACAACCCAATTAAGGACCGACTATATGGATGTTTATTACATAAATGTAAGTCCAGAATACAGGCTGTGTCCTACCCACCAAATTTGCAAGATAAAATGTGACACGAAATGAATAACATTCTGTAAGCCTGTATGAGCAAATAGTCTCCACGATCTTTCATCAGAAAATGGACATTTGACTGAGCCACTGATCAATATCTGAATGTCAACATCTATAACTGGTGTATCTAAAACGCTTGTAAAATTTACATGTAAAGACTTGTGTACAGGATAACATTTCATGAGAGTTCACCAGTTTTAGACCATGTAGAGCACATAAACCCACCTGTTGTGAAAACATGACAGCAACATCTGTTAGCAGCTTAGATAGAGCTTAGTCCAGACAAATCTTAAATCTGAAATATTACAACATGAACTCTTGTACATCCAAAATGTACATCCAAAATACACATATTAAAAGTTTTTTAAACATGCAAGCACATAATACAAACCAGTTTTCAACAGACAAGTGTACAAAAACAAGAAATGAAATGAAAGATACGAATAACCATATATTCATACAATGGTAATGGATAGTAACTTTGAATCACAATATGTGGGGTTTAAAACATTTGTTATATTTTGTCCCTGGTAGTTCTTTTTAATGTTTTGTTTTTGTTTCTTATGTCATACTCGACAATTTTTCAGTTATACTGTGGAAACCACTTTTTAATGGTGGAGAAGAGAACTCGGTTACACTGCACCTAGGATAATAATTTTCAATTGAGAAATCCTGAAGTGAAAGTAGTAATTAAACTAATGATATAAACACAAAAGTACAAGATATACCAGGTGTATATGTGTGTGTAAATAAACAGTTCCTTGTACGATAAATCACTTGACATTAAAGAGGCATATTACAGTAATTTTTGATATATTAAAAAGATGTGGCTAACACATGCTTGCAAAGACAAAATTATTCCAGCTGGAAAATGTAACGATCCTTGCATCCTGTTAATATATAGTGACTAAAGTGTGTATTGCCTTCCATCATTATCAATTTTTCCTAGATACTCATCACTTTGATGGCAAGGGTATGAATGTCAAGGTCACACAGAAAATGAATGTCTGCATATAGAAAACCCTTGTTTACTACAACCTCAGGGAAAAAATAATTCATCTGTTGAACTGCAGAACATCTCCAGTTTTCTTCATCGGTAAGTTAAGTATATTCTGCTCATAAACAGAAACCAGAGATGACATGCATATCAAATTGTCTTTGATGCAAACTTTCATCATCCCCTCCTGTTTTTTAAATATATCAATATACATAACAATTTTATAACTGGTTCCAGGCGAGGTCATATAACAGAAAGACTAAAGTAATATATTTTAACACTGTTGTTAGTTCTGTTTCAGTATAGATATTTCAGTACACTTGTAAGAAAATGAGGAAACCACTTAAAGATGACAGTTCACGATTTTTATCTTCTGTTAGATCTTCTTTTAGCCTTAGCCATAGCTCGTTTTGCAGTTCCTCCTGTACCAACATTAAATGACGGCGTTGAGGCACCAAATCCAGGACTGGCTCCAAAGCTAGTATTTGCTGTTGCGCCTGTAAGTTGAAGAATAAAAATTACAATGTGTGTGTAATGATGAGTCAATTCATGTCCTCTACTTAAAAACGGGAATTAGCCGTGTTTACCCAAATACATATCCAAGTAGTATGAACAGAGGGAGGAAAAATTGAAGAAAAAAAAAAAAAAAAAAACGAAAAACAGCTAATGCCCTTTTAAGAAATAATTTATAACAGAATGAGAGAATTCATTAATAAGTGAGTATTGAACAATTACATAGAGGTTGTACGACCACAGGGTTCAACGATCAAGTTTGTTTATTTGTCTAGGAGACTGGCACAAGTACCTCTCACTTATCCGAAAAGGACAAGTCAAATTATTGAAGACAAAAGTAAATTTAATAAGATTAAACTTGTTTAAATGCAAAATAATATCTTTAAATGTATACTTGATTTTTGATGCATTTGAACACGTACATGTAGATTTTAATACTACATTGTACTTGTCCTGTAGGGCAATTAAAAAAATTTCATGATTGTTGACCCCTGGACCAGTGTTAGTTGATAATCATGTTTATCTAACCTAAATTTGTTAATTCTGAAACTTTGAAAAGACATCAGGTTTACTACTAAGTATCTTACTTCTAGATTGAAACAGTACACTGTATGTCAAAGACAGAAAACATGACAGTGTCAGATACGTCAAAGGAATTATCATCATTAACATGGAATTATCATCATTAACATGCACTTCTTGTAAAAGCCCCATTCCTATTGCAAAATCTTCTATATTTATCCTAATTTTGAGCAAAATTTTCCCAATTATGTTAACAATGTACAGGTCTACCAAGGTATATTGGCACATGTTTACAAACACAATGAGTCTAAATCAAATCTTAACAGGGGTGACAAGCCACTTGTCATCACAAAAGTATTAGAGATTCTGTAATGAATGGAGTCTATGCAAGGCGATATGTTTTACCTGTACAACCTATTTTTGGAAAATAGACCGTATTGTTTTGGTTTTTTGACTGAAACCGGATGTGCCACTTTACATTCAGGATAAGTTGATATCAAAACTTCTTGTCCTGCAGGACAAGTGGAAATATTTAGGATTGATGAATCCTGTACAGTATTTCACTATTGAAGTCTGGTAACTTAAAAGGATAACTTACCAAAATTGAAGTTAGGTGCTGCATTACCTGCACCAGCAAAATCAAATCCTTTTTGTCCCGTACTTGGAGTCGACTCCAATGGAGGCCTCACCTGGTTCTGGGGAGTGGAAGCTCCAAAAGCAAATGGTGTCGAATTCTGTGGTCCTTTTTGTGGAGTAGACATACCAAAATTGAAGTTGGCAGTACCACTTCCTGTGTTGGAGGAACTGAAGCTAGAATTAAGATTACCCTGACCAAAAACTGGACCAGAATTTGTGCTGGCACCAAATACAGGATTTGAGCTAGCCTGTGTATTGGTAGTTCCAAAGACAGAGTTACTTTGAGTAGTAGAAGGCTGCTGGCCAAATGTAAACACAATGTTGGACTGACCACCGGTGTTCTGTTGCCCAAACGAACTGCCACTCGCAAATCCAGTGCCTTGTGTGGCAGTAGTTTGTGATGCACCAAACACAGGGACACTGGACTGTTTTCCAAACACTTGATTGTTCAGTTGGCCACTTGACTGGCTGCCAAATCCAGAAACACTACTTGTCTGAGAGGTACCTGTGCTTCCAAATACCGGGGTACTGGATGTAGTTGGAGCACCAAAAGCAGGCTGGGAACTTGTAGATGTTGCTCCGAAGACAGGCGTCGCAGAATTTCCTGATGCTGGCTGACTAGATCCGAATGAAAATGAGGCTCCAGTAGACTGAGTTGCACCACCAAAGTTAATACCTGTTGTGGGCTTGCTAGTCGAGACAGAGTTTTGAGAACCAAATGCGAACACTGAAGTTGTTGATGGTGCACTAGACTCCGGCTGTTTTCCAAACTGAAACGCTGCTATAAATAAAAAAAATAATTCTGTTACACACTGCTGTTAAATTAGATACCATCACTTTAACTTGAAGTTTGTCATAACATTTTCAAATGAATGAAATATAAAAAATTTCAGATACCAAAGTATAAATCAATAGAATGTCCAGGACATAGATACAAATTCGCTAAAAATGGACAAACACGGACCTCTGGAAACCAAGAGGTGGGATCAGGTGCCATGGAAATGAAATTTAATGCATAGTAAATTTTCTGTTTTGATCTAGATAGAATTTCAGACAAATGTAATACATAATGGTTTATATATTAATATTTTTCATGTGATTTCAACTTTGGTTTATAGTATTATACTATGTATCTTCAAATTTATTTGTTTTTCCTTTTTACTACTTAGGTTAATGTAAAATAACAAAAGAAAAGAGATATACACAGCCATACAGATTCTTAAACCCCTATATATTTGGTGAAAAGTGTTTGAGAAACCCCGGTTTGGCACTTTCTCACTTGCAATTGATTAACCTTACTATTTGTATATGAATACGACACTGGACCTGACCTTACTGATATACAGGAATCGTAAGATTTTGTATGCATGTGTACAGCTTTATCAAGTACAAGTAGTAAAAGTGGGAACATTCTAAATATATATATTTTTGGGGGTAAACATAGCACTTGCTCCTCCTAGATGTGTACTATAATAATGTTTAATCTTAAAGTATACAAAATGAATATCTATTTTAATGAACTAAGTTCACTAAAACATGGTTTATCACTCTTTAATTTTTTGCCAGTGTTTAATCGATAAAACAATGTTATATAAGACATAACTGTAAATTAACGTAATAAAACGGATGAAATAAAGCGCATTTTGTCATTTTCATACAAAGCGGTCTGTAAAATGTAAATACCGACCAGAAAATATGAAAGAAAAAAGAAACGATATCATGCAAATATGCGACTGGGGACCAATAAAATCATGAGACCCGAATCATCAATTTAGGGTAGTGCAGGATCGATTGCCCATTTCAGACCAAAAATAAATCGCGACCGATCGTTCACGTTACATGGAGGTTACAGCATGTTTGCACACTTATTAAAGACAAAGTTATCTCGGTAGTTACAGGGATGTAATCAGACTGTCGTCTTCCAATAATTTAAAAATAATGTGTTCAAAAACAGATGAAAGATGACTCTTTTTGAATGCCGAAATGAAAGTCACACTCGAGATCTATAAATAGATTTTCGATGAAATGAGTTCAGGTGAACTCGATACTAAGTGTATGTCATGTTTGTAAATTCGGTACCGTGTTTAAGACATAAAACCATAAATATACAATAGTGATGATGATAAAAATTCAGTGAAAGTATAAAATTTGGTATAAAATTACCATCTCCCGATATCAGTAGGTACCGAAATCATAAATGTCTCTCAACTTGACTTACGGCAAGTGACCACTTAGAACAGAGTTTGCCCGAATCCAGTAATAACGATGGCTGATAAAAACGAAAAGAGTGTGACTCTGAAAACGTTTAAATCATGGGATGTTTCAGACAATTTTGAAGCAGAGGTTGATGAAGAGGGAAAGATTATTAAATTTGTATGTAAAATTTGCGTGGAAAATATAAAAAAAAACTCGATCCTGTAGACTCAGTGGGACAATCATGAATGGAATAATGGCTTAGCCACTGCATAGTGCATAACTGCAGACATGTTCATTTCTACCCAATTGAATACCTTGTTAAACTTTGCCAATGTTACTTAAATCTGATGTACATGCTGTGATTTTATAATTATCAGTCTCATAATTTGTTTCTATAGATGTAGTTTGATTAAAAAATAAAAATCATTGATTTTCTTTATTTAATCTTATACTGTTTTGTTTTTGACACCTCATTAATATGTGCATTATATCATAATTTGCAATTTATCGTTTAAGGGCAACCTGTGGGTTACGGCCCACCATTTTAGCGTAACCCGTAAATGGGATATGATGAATTTTCTTATTTTGTGGTCTGCCATTTCAAAATCAAAATCAACCCCACCCTTATTTCTTTATTCATTTTTATCCCCCCTGAAACACTTTTTTGTGGAATAGCCCAAAGAAACTTTCTGTATATTTTTTTTTGGGGGGGAGGAGGGGGAGGGGGAGATAGGTGAGTACACAACAAGATCATGACCCTCATTTGTACTTTTAAAGGTTGGCAGGTATGAATTTCTATGGGGAACAATATGCTAGTAAATTAAATGCTAACATCCAATAAAGTCTGAAATGTCACATACCTTGAGTAGAAGGCGGAGATGCAAATGCAGGTGCTGCTGTATTGGCTCCAAACGAGGTGTTATTCTGACCAAAGTTGAAGGAGACGTTGCTGGCTGACGTGGTAGTCTGAGGTGTAGATGTCTGGCCGAATGTTGTGGCTTGTGATTGACCAAAGTTAAATCCAGCAGTAGCCGACTGAGTCATAGCTGCAGGGGCGGTCTGTCCAAAAGAGATATTTGTTGTTGCTGGAGTTGCACTGGACTGTCCAAAGGAAATATTTGTTGTTGCCGGAGCTGCACTGGACTGTCCAAAGGAAATATTTGTTGTTGCTGGAGCTGCACTGGACTGTCCAAAGGAAATATTTGTTGTTGCCGGAGCTGCACTGGACTGTCCAAAGGAAAAGGCTGCTGTAGCTGTACTCGTAGATGTCGTTGTGCTGCTTGCCTGACTGAAGGACAATCCTGTGCTACTTTTTGGCACTGGTGCTTTGTTACCCTGCCCGAAGCTAAACATGTTCGGATTGCTTGAAACAGTGGATGTGGTGGTATTGGCAGTCTGTCCAAAGCTAAAACCACTAACGGCACTGTTGCTAGTAGCAGCAGGGGCCACTGTCTGAACTGTAGCTGAAGGAGTAGTGGATGCCATGGCTGTCGATGGGGTAGTTGCCCCTAATGTGAAAGCTCCAGGATTTGTTTGACCAAATGTAAAACCAGCTTGAGATGAGCCGTTGCTGGAACTAATAGGAAGTGAAAAGGCAATCCCAGTCTGATTAGCTGAGGTGCTTTTAGGGCTAGTCAATGAAAATCCTGAGGCTCCAGAAGGGGTAGTAGTGCTTGGAAAGACCGACTTGAATGCACTTCCTGTAATTGTCTGAGTGGTGCTGGCATTACCAACACTTGAAATTCCACCACCAAATGTGGAACTGACAGTAGTTGTTGTCAATCCCGAACTCTGACCTGGGAGGTTGAAACCAGCATATCCAGGCGAGGTTGCAAGAGAAGTTGGAGCAGAGGAATTTGGTGCTGTTCCAAACACTGGCTTAAAAGTCATTTTAGGAGCTGACAATGGATTGTCTGGCTTTGAGGTTGGCAAGCTTTTAATTGTAGAAAAGTTGAAGTCTGACTGTCCTGATGTGACGGTAGGTTTTACAGACGATGATAGTGAAGTTAATGGATTTTCTGCTTTAGGTGTGGTCACCACATTTTCAGCCACACTGGCCGTAGGCGTCACACTAGTTACCGCAGAAATTGGGGTTGACACCGTCTGGTTTTCAGACACTGTTTTGGATGTGGCGCCATCATTTTTCGTTGTCACACTCGAGACTGCTGCAGTGGCGGATGATGTGAATGAGAACTGACTGGAAAGAGTAGAACTTGTAGATATAGAGGACACATCTGAAAGTAAAAGAAAAAGGGTTTAAAAAAAATCCCCGGATCTAGGTTAGGGTATGCAACATAAAAACATTTCAATTCCTATGTTAATCATTTTTTAATATGCAAAAGCGGTAAATTTGGAATACTGACAGTTGGTGTAAGAGTCACTTCTAGACTCAGTGTAATACAAATTGAAAAATTGTCTTTCCTCTGAGAATAAATGTAGCTTAGATTCCAATATCTGATTTTACTACTTAAATCACAATTAAGTTTGATTAAATTCTGCTTATTAGTGTTGTGGAGCTTATGTATGTGCATTTAACTAAGAGCACTCACATTTTAGCGTTCTCAGGAGTCGCAACCTTTAATTGCCGCAATTAATTTCATCAGCTTTGTGGTGCATACAGAAATACAGAATGACAGGATGGAGAAATTTTAGAGCTGTCCTTAAATTAGTACAATGACTTGAGCGCTTAAGGCGCTTATATTAGAATACCGCTAAGATTAGTACACGTACAATATTGTATTTGGTTTTTTGAATGGGTTTAACACCATACTCAAACATGTTTCCGTTACATGTCATGGCCAATTTGTAATGTAGGGCCAGTGATTTTCCGTTTCAGATTTGCTTCAATTCTGTTTTCAGTTTTGGTGAATTCCGTTTTTTCTGTTTTCATAAGAAAATAAAACTAAACACAAACTTAGGATGAAAAATATTGGAACAATACAGACTTATAATTATACTTTCACACCAATTTAATGATAGATTTAAAAAGGGAATTAAATAAAACATATACATGTATATGCAACACCATATACTTTTATAATTTTAAAATATTTGATAAATAATTTGTAAGTCTGTAGGCCTATACTCATATACATGTAGGTAACAAGTTTTGTTAGAAATAGTACAGGTAATTTCTAATTACTTATTTTTGCTTGAATTTATCACCTAACTTAGAAAAAGTCTGTGATGTTTTATTTGGTGTTTTTACTTTAAATAAAACTTATAAAATAGATCTACATGATACATGTACAGGTATTTTATTTTTAGTCTTTTAATTTATTGTATTAACACTGGCGTAATCAATAGTATGCTGACAGAATTTGCAAAATTAAACATTGCCATCCTCATAAAGATTCCATGGAAAATATCAACCCGTGCTGATGTATTTATTTTTCAAATGGGAGGAAGTCTCCTCTTTTTACATACATGTGTCTTCAGCCATCGTAGCTTGCTGTCAAAAATGTCATGGTGTGAACACGTGTTGGTAACAAAAACCGGCTGTCAATCGAGTGGTATGTCATAAAAAGTTAGGATGGATTGTACATAGTGAAATATTACAATGAATAATAAAAATTGGAATATATATATTCAGAAATTGAAATAAACATAATAGAAACCTAATTCAAAATATCAAATTAAAGCTATTTTTGTTTTTGTAGACAGCAGATCGGCAGATGTCAGTCAGTACTGATGTTACGACAATGGAAATGATTGCCTTTATCTTTGATCTTTCGATGTGTAAATGTAGGCTAATAGATCTACAGGATGAAATAGTAATTAATGTAAAATTATGTGATGAAATATTGTAAATAAACAAAGAATTGAAGTTTATAACACATGGAAATAGCACACTAGTTCACAATTTAATAAAGTCTACATCATGTTGGATTTTTTAAAGATTTTCAAAAACGCAAATTCCGTTTCAGATTGTGGATTCCGCGATTTTGTCCGCTATTACCCGATCGCGGAAAATCACTGGCCCTAGTAATGACAGAAGAGAGAACCCGGTTACAATGTACCCAGAATGAGACCACTGGTCTTCTGCAAGTAAACAAGCAAACATTCTCACAAAAATCAGCTTAGGTTACAACAAGTGAGAGACTTCATGGTTCAGAGCACAATGCTGTAACCACTCAGACAAAGACGCTGTGTGTTTTTATTGTAATGAATATGTTACCATAATTAATTGGAAACACTCTAGTAGCATTGAACCGGAAAATTAGAATATGTCACTGTCATAGTCAACTTTGACCTACCTTTGACCTGCATCACTTTTTCCGGTTTGCAGCTAGTAGCAGCAAGAGAAAATCTGGCAGAATTTTTCCTGCAGTTTGAATTGTGTTTGCTTTATGATTTATGTATACATTGTAATTATAACTTAACTGACAAGTTCAAATTTGTGTTTACCTGTAGAAGATGACACCACAGTCGATGACAAGGTTGGCAGTTTAGACGACAGACCTGTCTTCTCTGTGGACACAGATGACAGAGAGGTCAACTGCTGTATACCTCCTGATTGTTTCTCTTCAGCTGAAATATCAAATAAATGAACTGTAAACGTGGAGAAATAAGCAATTAGTAAAAAAAAAAAACAACAAAAAACCCACTTTATTCTATAACCTCCCTATTTCATAAGTAAACTTTCCGATTTCTGCATCGCAGGTCAGCAATTACTAAATATTCAGAAAATCGGTTGTTGAAAATGTGTGCAGGGAAAGCGGTGATGTCATTTTGAATGCAGCCGGTCTTATTTGTTTGTATGTACATGCACTCAGGCACACACACATCATATATATATATATACACACACACACACACACACACATATATATATATATATAGAGATAAAATCTGTTTCATAGTTTAATAAGGTATCAAGAATTAAAAATGTCAGCATTCTTACTGATACTTTGTTATAATTAGGGCCAATTTCCTGTAAAGCATCTACATTCATCTTTCACTGACAATTCTTTGTCGAACTATGCACATCATGTGACAGAATACAAGATGGTGGGAGGGGCGGCTTACATATACCTGTGACAGAATAACAAGATGGTGGGAGGGGCGGCTTACATATACCTGTGACAGAATAACAAGATGGTGGGAGGGGCGGCTTACATATACCTGTGACAGAATAACAAGAATGGTGGGAGGGACGGCTTACATATACCTGTGACAGAATATAACAAGATGGTGGGAGGGGCGACTTACTATACCTGTGACAGAATAACAAGATGGTGGGAGGGGCGGCTTACATATACAAGAATAACAAGATGGTGGGAGGGGCGGCTTACATATACCTGTGACAGAATAACAAGATGGTGGGAGGGGCGGCTTACATATACCTGTGACAGAATAACAAGATGGTGGGAGGGGCGGCTTACATATACCTGTGACAGAATAACAAGATGGTGGGAGGGGCGGCTTACATATACCTGTGACAGAATAACAAGATGGTGGGAGGGGCGGCTTACATATACCTGTGACAGAATAACAAGATGGTGGGAGGGGCGGCTTACATATACCTGTGACAGAATAACAAGATGGTGGGAGGGGCGGCTTACATATACCTGTGACAGAATAACAAGATGGTGGGAGGGGCGGCTTACATATACCTGTGACAGAATAACAAGATGGTGGGAGGGGCGGCTTACATATACCTGTGACAGAATAACAAGATGGTGGGTAGGGGCGGCTTACATATACCTGTGACAGAATAACAAGATGGTGGGAGGGGGCGGCTTACATATACCTGTGACAGAATAACAAGATGGTGGGAGGGGCGGCTTACATATACCTGTGACAGAATAACAAGATGGTGGGAGGGGCGGCTTACATATACCTGTGACAGAATAACAAGATGGTGGGAGGGGCGGCTTACATATACCTGTGACAGAATAACAAGATGGTGGGAGGGGCGGCTTACATATACCTGTGACAGAATAACAAGATGGTGGGAGGGGCGGCTTACATATACCTGTGACAGAATAACAAGATGGTGGGAGGGGCGGCTTACATATACCAAGTTAATTGTGCATGTCAAATTATTGTAAAATTTGGATTCTAAATTACAAACTTCTGATTTCTAACAGTGGACTTTACCATTATTTGAGATGGATGTGTCCAATTATGGCTACAGGGGTCAATTAGTTAATTGAGGATGCAGGTTTTAAAACAATGCAGTAAATGGCATTTTATAGTTAAGGTTGCATTAGCCGGATTTCTTCTTCTAAAGAAATTGTCTGTCCTTATTTTACTACTTATAGTGATATACAATAACAAAAAGAAAAAGGAGAAATGAACATATCCATTAAGATTTTTAATTTTCTATATATTTTGTGAATATAGCTTGAGAAACCCAGTATGGCATATATTCACTTGCAATTGATTAATTCAACCAATTTGTATATGCACACCACACTGGATATGACCTTGTTTTCACAAAATATAGGAATATAAGATTTTTTATGCCTGTGTATAGCTTTTATTTGTTGTTGTACATCAAGTACAAGTAGTAAAAGTAGAAAAAATCTATATCAATATTATTATTATTATTATTGTTATTATTATTATTGTTGTTATTATTATTATTATTATTGTTATTATTATTATTGTTGTTATTATTATTATTATTGTTATTATTATTATTATTGTTACTATTATTGTTGTTATTATTATTATTGTAAACACAGCTGATGCCCCTTTAACTTGAAATCTGTTACAGTTGAATAAATAAAAAATAAAATTTTATGAAATTTCATGAGAGTACCTTTGCTGTAGTACCAATAAGACAAAAATATACAAACAATAACCATGGAAAACAAATCTGTATTTTGTTTTTGGCAGCCTTCCAACATATTTCCATGAATTCTACCTACATACAACTTGTGGTTTAAATCAGTGAATGTTCCCAATATTACTTCTCTAGATACATTACATCCACAAGGTATATTTGATGTGGGAAACTCCAAAGGAAGTTCCACAAACAGTGGAGTAGAAATAATCAATAAGTGCACAACCTTGGCAACATATTTTATCCAGATTCTATTTACAATTTGTTTTTAGCAAAACTGCAGCACTTCATAATTTATGGTATATAATAATAAACAACTCAGACTGAACTACTAGTATACACGATATCAAAAATCAGTTACAGGAAATGCTGTGCTTTAACTTTCAATTTCACTTTCACTTTCAATTCCAATATTTGTTTGAGGCCAGTCTAGGGGGGCAATTCTTACTGTTCTATATTGCTTAATCAGCAATATGCTATATAAAGATGTGGGGGCTTAATCAAAATGCATATATCGGCTTGATATATCTAGGATTTCATCAGTAAGCATTTTGTTTCCAAATGTTGTTCTATTTTATTGATAAGTATAAACAAAAGACTCCAGGAAGCCTGAATCACTTACCTGGACATTTTGATGTTAGTTTTAAATTGTTTTTTAGTTTTAGTCAAAAGTGAAATTTTCATTAAAGCTGTACAAAATAACACCAATATGGCTACTTCACACAAGTCTGCCATAATTTCAGAATCTGTAGAATTTGATTTGATGTTAACTTTTGCAACTCACATTTAATTCAAAATTTGTTTTTAAATAGTTGGCCAAAAATTGATTTTTTTTTCTTTGTCAAAAATCAACAAAAGATATCCAAATCATTTTATTGGAATTGAAATTCAAACCTCAAATGTCTGTTCCATTCTGAATGGTTTCTTTATTAGAAACTGGAAACATAATTTTCCTGCACTTGTTCAAGATAAATCATACTGTGGAATACGGGACTCAAATTTGTAATGATTCTAACAAATCTGACGAAAGTTATGGTTGACAGCGATAGAAAAGCAGTGATTATCAATCCTGTCCAAGATGTTGATGGTAATTTAAACTTTTAATAGAAATGCGATAAAAGTCCATTAAGATTTGTGGGCATGTGAGCACTGACAAAAGATATTCCAAACAGTCTGAACCCTCTGATTTCTGTGAGTATGATCTACTTTTCATTTTCGTCAACAATTTTCATGTTGAATAAAGAGATTTGCAATTAAAAAAAAAAGTTTTCCAGAAATGAAGAAACCCCAAATTCAAACCCAATTTCTTTGCCATGCCAGACAAAAGCTCAACCAACAATGAACACATCACTTTGAAGATGCTGAAAAAAAGGACACATGCTTCAAGGAATAGTTTGTGCTACAAACCTTTTTTAACCTTTTCTTTTTCCTCCTTGTCAATGTCTTCCAACATTTCCTTAGCACGATTCTGTTCTGCCTCTCTATCTTTCTCATAATCTTCCATATGTGCTATGACACTGGACTGTGGAACCTGGGTCGTAGATTAAGATAAAAATAACAATATGTATGTAGTATAGTGTATACACATTTCAAACCACAAAATAACATGGGAGTGATTGTTCAGGTAACGAGGAGGTCATGACAAATACAAATCATGTAACCTCAATTTCGTTCTCCACGAATTTTTCATTTTTAAGTCTTCATTTTTGCTAACTTTCAGCGTAGCCTGTAAATGGGTTACGACAATTTCTGTTATTTTATGGGCGGTTTTATGAGTAACACATATATCACAAATTGCCACCACAATAAATTTTTGTGATCATCATTTTCGATGTCTAGTCTGAAAATCTTATTCTTGAAAAAGTTAAGTGACCAAAGGGCCTTAAGTAACTTCAGCACTTGCCATATCTACTAAACACCTGATGTGTGTGTGCACACATATGTATGTCACTTGATTACTGCTTTTTTTTTTCTGGTCCCAAAACAAGATCAACACTTGGCCAATTTAAGACTCTGAATAATGAGATATTAGTATTACCATGCAAAAACAATTGGATCATTGCCTAAAGGACCATCTGGCTTAGGAAATCTCCTGACATTTAATACCTAGAGATGCTAGTCGTGTACTGGAAAATTCCTGAAATTACTAACTGAGCCGATATGGGCCAGGGGTCTAGGGGCCGCCTAGGCCCCCTTTAAGCTCTGCAAGATGCTCTGAGATTGGTTCTGGGATACTTTCTGGTGTTTCACTACAATAAAGGACTTAGACAATAATGACTGTTTTGTGCTTTTTTTCAATATAAATTTCATATTCTTTTGAAGCAACGTGAAAACCAACCACTATGCTATACATATTGAAGGCTGCTAGGGAAAAGGTGTACATATAAAATGATTTGATCATCACATAATACATAAACACTACCCCTTTACATCAACTTTACGGACATAATCTGACATGTCATGAAGATACCCATGCCGTCCCTTTCCTCCAGCAACTTGTTCTTAATCCCTGGCCTTGGTCAATCATTTTTATATTAACGGATCAATCTAAAACACTCATGTTAGATTTTCAAATTTCACTCTGACACCATGCATGCCATATACTTTAAACTGTCGACCTCACTTTAGCAATGAGTCAGAGCAACACTGATGCTGATTAGTCAATTCAGTTACGATCAACGAATGAATAAACAATAGCAAAAGTCATCTAATGAACCAGCAATGTATGTCAGTGGTCTGCCTAGTTACCGAAAAGAACCACAGAAATTGGGTTATGCTAAATAACGAAATAGTAATCAAACTCTGGAATTTGGTTATAATAAATAATGGAATAGTAATCAAATCCAGAATGTATGGGAATGGGAATTAAAAATCTGGAATTCCGTAAAAATCCGGAAAACTAGCATCTCTAAATACAACTAACTTCCAGTCTAGATAGATAAATATTTTTAAATAATTACAGAATGTCATTTAAGAGATCACTTCACTAAGCAGACCATTTTGAGTTAGTCGGTTAGGAGCCCTTAATTCATTCACCCCTAAAGACATATTTAGACTGGTCTAAGTCATTGATTTACAGAAGGGTCCATTGTTTTTAAGGGAGTTGACAAGTTCAATACCTTTTGAAAGCTTTTGTTGGCTCCAGAGAATAGAGACATTTGGCTCTTCTTTGCTGAGAAGCTTTCATTCAAGGGAACTCGCTTCTGCACAGGTGCTGGTTTCTTGGTCTACAAAGAAAAGAAATGCATTAACAATAGGTTTTGTTATATTTCTTCTATGTTAGATTTTCAATCCTTAGTGGAAACGTTAAAGTCCCACTCACGCATTTCATTTTCCACGTCATATTTCATCCCATTTGGAAGCCCAACTAGAATTATCGTTCTTGATAGAAAACACCTATGGATCATCAAAGTAAAGTTTTGTCGTAAATTTCTTGGAAAATGTTGTTTTGAATATTCTCAAAACTTTAATGATAGTTGTTTACTTTAAGAGTTTTTCAAATCAATATAATAAACAAGAAGTTTAAGTTTTAGTTTAAGAAGTGAGTCAGCCATAGACATTTTTTCATTTAATTTTAATAACTTGCTAATATTTAAGTTTTTTTATTTAATATAATTGTTCAATTGCTTCAGTCTTAAACTACTTTTTTATTTTCGGGCAAGTCCTATATATATATATATATATATATATATATATATATATATATATATATATATATATATATATATATATATATATCTGCGGAGGAGTACTTTTCATATGCATACTTGCCTGACTGAAGATTACTTTTAAAAGTTTTTCCACACCCCTGCTAAGTCATACAACTTTAAGACTTGTTGATGATATTTTTGACAGTCAGTGTTAAAATTATTTTCAATCACTTCAAGGAGTTGCTGAAGTCAAACGATTGTGATCTTGTCAAGATGAGGCTTGAATTTGTCAATCTATATAACCATGTAAGATGTTATTACATGTAAGATGTCATTACTTTTAGCAAAATCTTCTAATGATTTAAAATTGCAAAATTTGTTTGAATCCAAATTTGTTTGAGTATATTAAATGAGCATAGAGTTAAACTCATTGTCCCAGAAATTTGTGTAGCCATTACCCTTACCAGTGTGGAAATATCTTTGGATTAAAGGGTCAGCTGACTCTCAACTAGAAAAGCCACTGGAAACACTGAGGTATGTAGCTTCGGTGGCACTATTTGGAGTCATTGTTGCACTGTTTCACGTCATGTTTATTTGACAGTTTGTTTTTTGGTTTTTTTAACAAATGAAGGCTATATATTAGAGCATATTAATTGAGCATAAAGTTAAAATCCTTGTCCCAGAAATTTGTGTAGCCTTTACCCTTCCGAGTGCTGACCTGAAGTATCCATAAACAGTTAGAAATTATACCCTTCCGAGTGCTGACCTGAAGTATCCATAAACAGTTAGAAATTATACCCTTCCCAGTGCTGACCTGAAGTATCAATAAACAGTTAGAAATTATACCCTTCCCAGTGCTGACCTGAAGTATCCATAAACAGTTAGAAATTATACCCTTCCCAATGCTGACCTGAAGTATCAATAAACAGTTAGAAATTATACCCTTCCCAGTGCTGACCTGAAGTATCCATAAACAGTTAGAAATTATACCCTTCCCAGTGCTGACCTGAAGTATCCAGGTAAGAAATTATACCCTTCCGTGCTGACCTGAAGTATCAATAAACAGTTAGAAATTATACCCTTCCCAGTGCTGACCTGAAGTATCCATAAACAGTTAGAAATTATACCCTTCCCAGTGCTGACCTGAAGTATCCATAAACAGTTAGAAATTATACCCTTCCCAGTGCTGACCTGAAGTATCCATAAACAGTTAGAAATTATACCCTTCCCAGTGCTGACCTGAAGTATCCATAAACAGTTAGAAATTATACCCTTCCCAGTGCTGACCTGAAGTATCCAAAACAGTTAGAAATTATACCCTTCCCAGTGCTGACCTGAAGTATCCATAAACAGTTAGAAATTATACCCTTCCCAGTGCTGACCTGAAGTATCAATAAACAGTTAGAAATTATACCTACTTGTTATGTTTTATGTTAAGAAGACACACATGGACAAAATAGTGAGCAATTACATTTTATTACATATAAAAATTGTGGAAGTTTGCATTTGCTCACGCAAAATGCCTAAGCAAAAGTAACTGCCTCGCAATTTTATTATTATACAGGAATGTATCATGTGACTTTACTGACTTACCTCCGACTTGGTCACAGGTGGGTCAGACTCCGGTTCATTAAGACTGTTAGATTGGTTACCAAATGACTCGTTCAACTCTGGAGGCAGAATCAAGGTGTCCATTCTGAAAGTAGAAAGAGTAAACATCTGTTGGAGCAAAGAAGTTCTAACTGGTCACATGAATCAAATCTTTATGCCTAAGGGAACAATGAGGGTAATAAAATCTATAAGTTCATCAATCATACCCAGGCCTTTTCTTTAGTATCCATGAGGCCAATGTTTGGCCTGAGCAAAAATTCCCCAATTATGTTCACTACGTACCTAACTTTTGATGTATAGACAAAAAGAAAAAAATGCTAAATTAATACCTTCATATCTCCAGATGAAATTAATGTTGTCAGTTTGATAAAGAGATATAAATTTTGTAAGTTTGTATCATTTTTTTTATTTTATTAGAAATAGTTACCATAATTGATACTATTTTTTTTTACCAAATTTAGCCCATTGTGACATAAAATTCCCAATTAAAAGGGTAGAGGACCCTTTCCCATAAAGGGTCTATTTGCTTCCTATGTTTATATCAAATGCCCAAAAAGCAGTTCTATAGGAAGGCTTTGCATACTTTTGTAGTTTCCACAAGGCCGATATTCAACCCAATTCCCAGTGCAAAATACCATGGAATAAAAAATATTTCTAATTTGGTGTACAAACTCTGACTGTAATGAAAAATGAATGAATGCAAGGAGGGTGTATTTTAAAAAGAGATTCCTTTACATTTAGATTTAAACCTGTCATTGTGCAAACTAATTTTCCCAATTTGACATAAATTAAAGTTACAATTCCCAATTGTGTCGCAAATGACATTTTCCCCAAATTCACAGAAAAAGGCCTGTTTGTCTTACTTTCAACAACGATGTGTGGATATTTTCAGAGAAGAATTCATATAAAGCTGTGTGGGACAAAAATTCATGCAGAGAAAACATGAAAATCTTATCCATATGGGATTCGTAAAATAAAACCCCTTGTCACCATGTATCATATTGTTTACAGTATTCAGTGTAATGTTGGCAATAGGGCCATTGTTAAAAAATTGTTTGTTTGACGTTGCCTGTTCATGTCTTCCAGGTCTGGGTAGGTAGGTAGGTAATTTTTTTTTTTTTTTTCAATAAAAAAAAATCAAGTAAAGCAAGAATGGTATGGTTTAATAACTGCTCCATTCTCCGTATACATTTTAATACAATGTTAATTCTGGCAAATACAGTTAATGTGAAGAAATATTGATATACATGTGTATCCATGTATATATTATTAGCTAACACTAGTAAATAAAGATTGGTTGATGGCAGTGGACCAGAAAAATAAAATCTGGATACAAAATTGTGAAAAAAAAAAATTGGGATGGCAGCACTTTGAGTGGGTAGGCAGGCAACATCAAACAATTAAAATTTTATTTTAGACCAAATACAATACTGATTGCTCCACTTTTTGACATTCAGTGATCTTGATTGCACTACATAATTTGTCCAGGCTGTCCCTAATTTTCAGGATTTTTACATGGTTTTTTTTACCAAAAGTGGGACAATTATTCAACATTAAGCAATTAAAATTTTATTTTAGGCGTAGCAGTGTGAATCACAGAACCAGTGAACGTAGAACTACTAACTATCCATTACATCTTGTACATCTGAAACTTATTTTAGGCAAAAGAGATAATTTCTTGATATAGCACTCAGATGACACCAACAGACACTGAAATACTAATAAAGGAACTAACATAATTCCGTATTTTCCCCCTGAAAAATATTTAAAATATTGTATTGGCAGAAACAAAATTACAATATGTATTATTGTATCGATATATTGTTACAACACTAAAATCTACCTTGTCATATTTCTGAAATCAACTATTCGAGAGCCAGAAAATTGCTTAAGATGGTCTGAACATCAATGGTTTTGGAAACATATTTCTTATGCATAAAATGATAATCATACAAGATTGTCATGCTTAAGTTGGGATTCTTTTTTTTCATTTTAATTTTTAATATAATTATTCACATTTGCTTCTCCATCAAAACTGTAATATTATCCTGAGCTTTTATTTCAAAGAAACTTATTACCTCCCCTTAATAGGCGGTATGCTTCGTCATACGATAGTGTCCTAAAACACCCGCTAAATTTATTGTTCACTACTCACAATAACATCCACGATTGCCCGGTAGATGTACAACCGCTGATTACGAGAACCTCGTAAACTGCCTTGTGTTGCTCCTTCAGTGGCTTCACTTTCAATTTGGGTTTTTCCCACTTTCAGTTTATGACCGGAAATTACGATTATAATAAGAGTTAGATGAGACTTTACTCTATATTATCACCTGTACATGTAATGGATGCCAGGAAAATAAGCAAGTTACAACAAATATAAAAAAGCTATTATTTTGAAATCAGTGAATGAAAGTTGTTGAAAATGGCTGCCCTTTATGCATCCGAGATTTCCCCCCCCAAGATGTTTTAGATATTTTCAACTCTGATTCCAACTCTAAAAATGAATTTAGTATCTGATTTGAATGATGATTATGCACGTGAACAAAATGTAAACCCTATTTCTACGGAAACAGAATCCGAGATAGATATCAATTCCGAATAAGATGTTAGTGGTGACGATGATTTTACGGACAATTTCAATGCAGAAACCTCCTTTGTGGAACATGTGTCGACAAATTATTTAAACCAAAGTGTTAAATTTAACACATTTACAGCTGAAAATGTTGGTCCAACTTACAATTTGGATATTTTATCAAGTCACAAGTGAGTTAGCAAATTTTCATCTCCTTTTTCATGATGAGTATACATGCAATTTTTTATATGAAACGCATGTATAAAGTCACTATGCAGCTGTGATGTTGCAGTACTTAAAGGGTTAAAATACAAAATCATTTCTGTTATCCATAGATACATTTGTTTTCAAAGAGATATTACAAATGTGGAGTAGCGTAGCTGAGGTAGTTTCAGAAGGGATGTTGGCAATATGAAATGGAACTTGACTTATGTTTGACTTATATTTAGACCAGCTACCACCTGCTCACAAGCTTGAACATTTCACCACTAGACCAAAATAAGCATTTTTGCTTCATGGGAACTGCATACTGATGTCAATATGGTGTCAATTACAGTAAAACCTGCTATAGTGACCACCTCTATATAAGGATCACCTGTCTATAAAGGTCAGTTTTGAAAAGTCCCTTGACTGCATACTTCAACTAAATTAAACCTGTGTATAAGGGTCACCTGCACATAAAGGTCAATATTCTCTGGTCCCTTGGGTGGCCCCTATATACAGGTTTTACTGTACATTTATATTTCATGGGAACTGCATACTGATGTCAACATGGTGTCAATACATTTATACTTCATGTGAAGTGCATATTGATGTCAATATGGTGTCAATACATTTATACTTCATGGGAACTGCATATTGATGTCAATATGGTGTCAATACATTTATACTTCATGAGAACTGCATACTGATGTCAACATGGTGTCAATACAATTATACTTCATGGGAACTGCATACTGATGTCAATACATTTATACTTCATGGGAACTGCATACTGATGTCAACATGGTATCAATACATTTATACTTCATGTGAAGTGCATATTGATGTCAATATGGTGTCAACACATTTATACTTCATGTTAAGTGCACACTGATGTCAATATGGTGTCAATACATTTATACTTCATGGGAACTGCATATTGATGTCAACATGGTGTCAATACATTTATACTTCATTGGAACTGCATACTGATGTCAATACATTTATACTTCATGGGAACTGCATATTGATGTCAATACATTTATACTTCATGTGAAGTGCATATTGATGTCAATATGGTGTCAATACATTTATACTTCATGTGAAGTGCATATTGATGTCAACATGGTGTCAATACATTTATACTTCATGGGAACTGCATACTGATGTCAACATGGTGTCAATACATTTATACTTCATGGGAACTGCATATTGATGTCAATATGGTGTCAATACATTTATACTTCATGTGAAGTGCATATTGATGTCAATATGGTGTCAATTACATTTATACTTCATGGGAACTGCATATTGATGTCAACATGGTGTCAATGCAAAAATAATATACAAAGAATTAAAAGGGCATTAGCTGTGTTCACCAAAAAAAAATATTTCGATTTTTGTTCTACTTTTACTACTTGTACTATAACAAATAGGAGCTATATACATGTGGACATAAAAAATCTTACATTCATATATATTGCGTGAAAATAAGTCAGGTCTGGTTTGGTTTTCATAAAAGGTCAAGTTCATCAATTGCATCTCAAAAAGTGCCAAACCTGGGTTTCTGAAGCAATTTTCACAAAATGTAAAGAAATTTAAGAATTGTTGTACCTGTGTATATTTCTTATTATCATTGTATATCAAGTTAGGTAGTAAAAAAAAGGGAAACAAATTTTTTGGATAAAAACACAGCTAATGCCCCTTTAAATCTAGATAGATTCTCTGTATTCTCTTGATTACCTGTTAAATGGGACATCACTCCGTATTAAACTTTTCTCCATTTCTTTTTTCCATTGTTTCTGTATGGGATGTCTGTAATCCCTCTCTTCAGACATTCTTTTCCTTTTCTGTAACTGATACATAAAAAGCACTTAGAACCTTTATACATAACAAAACAAGATGTGTGTTTGTGAAACACAAATGCCTCCAGTCCCAACAAATTTTTGCAATGTCCTACATTTTGACACCACCCTCAGGGACATGTCATGTCAGAGAAGTGTGAGCAACCCTTAGGTGAACTTACAGTCCAAGTTTGGTTGTTGTATCACAATCCAAACTTGAAATATTACACTTTATATGTAAGTGGGACGGAATTATGGACACACAGAGAGATAGACAGACAGATGGACGATCCAAACACTATATGCCTCCGGCGCACCTTTCAGGCCGGGGGCATAAAAAAGTAAGACATCTTTAGATAAAGATGGGCACTTGAAGTCAAGATCCGAGTTTTGAAACTCAAACATTCCTGTAATAAACTGCTACATGTATATTAGCATATATGATAAGGGCTCAACAATGACGTTTGTCTAAATGTCTGAAACAAGTCCATTTTGCAGTCAAAAAAGTAATTGCTTTTGATCAATGTTCCTTCAACTGTGAAATCAGCATCTTCAGCAGTAGCCATTTGCAAAGAGCATACTGCATTCTGGGTTAACATGCATGAATAAAGTAAAAACACATTTAATTTCCATTGCAGGTGTTTTGAAAATGAAACAATTTTGAGCAAAATTTCCCCAAAAATGTTTCTTTATTGTTATGGGTAAAATAACCGTAGTTATTTTTTTTTTTCAAATCTGGCTCCTTTGGACTTAAAATTACCAACTGAAAGGAAACAGGACCCTGAACAGTAGAGGGTTTATCCAAGACCTGGTTCTACATTTCTTATATACTAAAAACACTATTTATTACCTCCCTTTCCTTAAAACGTTTTGACGAACTGAGTGAGCTGGCAATGGAGTTGTATTTGGTCTCTACCCTAGCTTTTTTAGCTGACTGTGTGTTTTCTTGGTCCCATTCCTGGTCATCTAAATCGGAAACCTCTGCTGATCTTTTCAGGGTGGGAGTCTCTAGTCGTGGTATGGTATATCCTTGTGTAGACAAGTCTGGTAGACTCTCTGGTAGTGGTGGCAGCGACGAGGTCGAAGCATTTGATTGCTGACTTTCCTGACGCCTGTTGGAAGTGGAAACATTATTCTGCTGTAAATTCATATTGCTGCATAACTTTATCTAAATTAAATTATTGTAACTCCATGTGACCTCTATGTGAAATCCCATGTGGCAGAAATAAATTCTAGATAAAGATAGGTATTGACCAATCGACAAGTGTCTGACACATGGCTGTACCATGTGCTTTTTTGACATCATTCGATTGTGATGTCATAATCACACAAGTGTTTTACCGGCCATTTATTTGTGATGTCATAATGGGAAAGTTTGCCAAAAGGTGTCGTATCGGGCATTTCGCAATAGGTCAATTGATTACTATACAGAGGAACCTGCCTTAAGACACCACTCTTTCTGCCACTGAAATGTGGTCTCTCAATACATGTGGTCTCCAAAAAGAGGTTTTAGGTATAGAATTATTCAACTGAATATTTTTTCAAAATGTGGTCTTAAAGAGATAGGTGGTCTTCCAAGACAGGTTCCACTGTACAATGAGATTGAGTGGGTCTCCACAGCACATAATTAAGCCACATTAAGTTTAATACTTGCTGTGCTTCTAGCAGTCCACTCCCTTTTAGTGGTCAGGAAAACGGATTACCAAATTCTTAAAAAAAATATGAGGCAAAGCTGCTTAAAAATATCCAGTTGTAAATACTTGTAAAGAAATATACAGTTCTCCTTCGATGTATTGTCCCGTTATAACACCAAACTTGCATAACGCCACAATTTCTTGAGGAACAAATTTCTTTCCATGCAATTCCCTTGTTATAAAGCCAAAATCTGTATAGCATCATCCGCCAATATACTTGTTTTAAATACAAGTGATCATTTTCTATTCGTTAGTTTTCAAGATCGTACATCATTTCCAAGTCGACAAAGTTTTCCTTTTGATAGTTTACCTTGTTCAAGAAATTGGAAAACGAAGAGCAATAAGGGCAAAATTAAAATCTGAATTTTCATTGGATGATAAAATTATTTTTATGACGTAGGGATCATATCTATTTTAGTTCTAAAATGCAGTGATAGGATTTCCCGCTGCCACGAAGCTGAGAAACGTTATGTATTGACCGCATTTATACTGAAATGCCGATTTATTTCATATAAGAAAAACAAATTTACAGTTAGTAATAAAAAAAAAATCATGCATGTATTTATTTAATTATATGTTTAACTTGCCCACCGGTAATACGAGTTTGAAAATTGACTTTCCCGTTTTGAATATTGACTTGCCACGGGTGACGGGAATCCTAGAACACTGTATCATTGGTATTTTGGCCATTTTAATCATGTTTACAGGTTGGCTAAATTGTCCAAAATTAAAGCAAAAATATCCTAATTTATGGTAGTGAGTTGTAAACAGGATATGATACAGAACAGGGACTAAAGACATGAACACAACCACACCCCGAAAATAGTAAACATCGATATATTGCCAAGCACATTATACTACCATAATTAAGGAAAACAAAACGTGACAATAGACCAGGGGAGAACTGTATAATGAAAATAATTTTTATTTTGAAATTGGATATTGGATATTTATGGAAAATACGAGCCATTTCCCATAACTCTGTAAATGAGGACAAGTCAAAATTGTAAAAATTTAAAGTAAATGAATACAAATATATGAGGTCATTAGCTCATCAAGCCCTGTGGTCACATTTAGACTCACCCACATCAATAAAGTGGATGGTTTAATGTCATTATTTGGGAGAGAACAAGTTAATATTGCATGTGCAATTATTAAAATGTTTTTATTCTACATTATACACCAGCGAATTCTGACAGTGGACAATGGACATGGCTATTCTTTGAAATGGGCAGGTCCAAATGTGACTTCAGGGGTGTACGAGTTAAAACACTAGATATTGTTCTTACCTTCTTTTGGAATGCTGTGCTGGAACATCTGACAAAGTTGTTTCCAAACCATCAAAAGACCTCTTCCTGCTAAAGTTCAAAGGTCAAATGATTACAAAAATAAAATTAAATCCTCCATGAATAAAAGAAACTATATTGTACTAGACCATCAATCAAATATGAAAGACTGAAATGAAATTCTGGATATTATTAATAACAATGGCACCCAGTAGTTTAAAAATATTTTATTTGATAATAATCAAAAGGGAATTGGACACAAGTTATACAACTTAGTAACGTCCTTTCCCTATAATGTAAACATGGTTGTATAAATGTATGGCTGTAAATTTACAATTCCTGATTTTCCTTCTTTAAAATAAAAACAATTAAAGTTGCAACTATAAGAATTATACAGTTGGCCAGTAATTTTATATGACTTTTGACTACAATTAAAACAAAAATAAAATCACAATAATAATAGAAAATTACAGATACAGATAAGCTGCATATAAATGGATATGCAAGCAAATTAAAATCCATGCGCAAGATACCCAATACAAATCAAAACTGAAGCACAAAATTAAACCAATTGGATCTGAAACCTGCCAAGAGATAAAATATTGAGTTCACTTGTTCTGAATGGATCTTGGTCATAATGTGTGCTAAAGCACTGTAGTGATAATGCAGTTAAGCCGACTCAAACCCAGATGTTTAAATTGTGGACTTACAATGTACAGTTAAATACAGATTAATTAATGGTAATTTAGCAACCAAACCTTTATAGTTAAATCGATGGCAATCATAATATGGCAAAAAAATAAAAATGAAAATACCCACTTGACAGAAATGTTGTGGGTAAAAATACCCACTGGATTGGGAAATGATGGGTATTATACCCAAGTGCTCAGAAAGTTATCTGGAGCACTGATTATGTAAATTGTTATTTCTAAGATTTATAACTTAGGGTTTTCCCCTTGGACATTAATTTAACGAGTCCCAGGGACCCACAAGAACAAAATTTCTGAGTCCTTAGTTAAATTTGTGAGTCCACAAGTCAATGAAATTCAAGAAAATACATGAAAACAATGGCACACATTTTCAGTCTCGGGCTGAAAAAAAAAATTCAGAGTTTTTGTGTTGGGTCAGTGATATTCAGCGATCACAGAATAGTGGACAGAATCACAGAATCAGCAATCTGGAATTTGCATTTTTGAAAAATCTTTAAAAAATTCAACATGAGATAAAACTGATTATATTGTGAACTAATGTGCTATTTCGGTGTGTTATAAACTTCATTTCTTTGTTTAGTTACAATATTTCATCACATAATTTTACATCAATTACTGTTTTATCCCATACATCAGATACACTGTAATCCAACATTTACACAACGTTAAAAGTTTATTCAAAGTAAAAACACACCAAACAAAACATCCCAGACTTTTTCTAAGTCAGCTGATAAATTCAAGCAAACATTTGTAATTAAAAATTACCAATACGATTTCCAACGAAACTTGTTACCTACATGTATATGAGTATAGGCCTACAGACTTACACATTACTTATCAAATATTTTTAGAATTATAAAAAACATACAGTATTGCATATACACATACATGTATATGTTTTATTTACTTCTCTATTTAAATCTGTCATTAAATTGGTGTGGCAGAATATTTAAAGTATGATTATGAGTCTGTATTTTGAAATATTTTTCAATGTTTTTATAGTTCTTTTTCATACAGAAAAAAAAAATTCACCAAAACTGAAAACAGAATTGAAGCACATCTGAAACGGAAAATCACCGGCCCTATTTGTGTGTCATTAGGGATTCACTAATATTCATGTTTTGCGTCCTGAAAAGATTTTGTGTCAGAGACGCAGAATTCCTGCGTGAGGGGAAAACCCTGTCTAACATGTTTACATATTAATAGCTTACAATGTGTATAAAATCATAACCAGTCTCAGATTCAAAATCAATTTAAATATATGATATATATATATAATTACAGTGTATCTCTAGAACTCAGCTTTATTTGAGTAGGGTGTACTGAAAAGATTTAATGTGTCAGAGACACAGAAATCGTGTGTTAAGGAAAAATCCTAGATAACAGTTTCACAAATCAGCCTGTTCCTTACCTCTTCTCTTTGAGTGCTGTAACAACAGCTTGAGTATTGGGAGTTTTAGGGAAATCTGATTTCTGTGACAAATTGCTGTGCTTCATTTGAAAAAGCCTGCAAATACAGAGGGTGATTAGAAAGTGTATAGTTTACAACAATATAACAATGTTTAAAATGTGAATATGTTGACTACTTTTTATATATACAATAAGTGTTGATAGACCATTAACTGAAATACAGTAAGTGCAATGTGAGTCTACGCATTGGTAGGAGAATAAAGAAAAAGTGTCAAAGAAACATTAAATTAATATGAAATGACCAAATATTAATGTTTAAGTTTTATGTTAAATTCTTGCTTGTAAATGTCCATTTTCAAAAAATCTAAATTATGATCGTAAAAAGATGTACACAGAAGCCTACATGTTGGAGAAAAATGATTAAATATGATGTTGGAATAATTCTTGCTTCCCGAGAAGTATTGCAAAGGATATAATAGGCCTATATGCAAGTGAACTCTGGGTCAAACATTTGAAGAACCTTACCACATGTACCACCACTGGATATCTCAGGCCATTACAAACTCATCCCATGCGGTCTCGGAAAAATCATTCTCAGCAATATATCATATATATCACTAACATGATTTCCAATAAAAATGTTGTGTCATATTTTTAAAGTAAATATACAACCAGAGATACATTTCTGATACAACACATAAAATAAAGGCAAATTTTAATAATTATCTAGTGTATTATGGGCCAAATGTGTAACAGATTTCCCCGAACTTACATGCTCAAAATATTTGTTGACGCTGAAGCAATGTTGGGAACATGTGGTCGGAATCTTACATTGACTAATTGGCACAGAAACGACACAGACAAATATCAAGCGTCAAGCTTAATAGAAACAAAATGTTATTGGATTCAAATAAGACCATTAGATTGTATTATGTGGAAAATTAATATGAATATTCAGTCAAAGACATAGTCAGGACACTACCTGTCAGGTTTGTTTACACTTACAGCTCATCTGTTTTTACAACGTAGAGTTGTTTAGAATTAATATATGCCTAGTTTATATCAACTCAAAAAATAAGAACAATTATCACACCTTACCTATAACTATGTGGAGTGTTTAAATATTCTTTCGATGCTGGGAAATTTAGCAAATTATCATATATGGGATGATAGATGCACACATCTTGCCACGTGCTTCCTTGACAATCGGCATTATTCATCAAGCTTTTTCGAAAGATAATTAGCCATGGCCAGAATGATGGGCAAGTCGTAAGAACGGATACAATGGGTTACATTTGACAATGTTATTGTAGTTATACCCATCCATTTTTTCTTTTAACCACCAGGTGATCAGTTTGGGATGTATACAAGATAAAATATTGCATAAAATCTGCATGTAAAATTTCCCATAGATGACATTTCACATTGCTTTAAGCTCCCTTCCCAATTAAAGTGGAATCTCATTATGTCGAAATTGGATGAGTCAAAATTCCGGCTATGTCAAAGTTTAACGCCTGTCCAGATTTATATGGATACAAAACAAATATTCATTAAAATTTTGAATGATCTTGAATTCCAGGTATCTTGGAGTAATAGGGAGTGGTTCCATGAATTTTGAGAGATTGATAAGATTTCAATGCAAACCGATTTTGCAAACAGATAAACTTAAAACACTAACCCTATCTTTGATCTTCAGGTATGACTCTAGGACAAGAAGGAGTCAATCTATCTTATCAAATATAAAGAGAGTTCTTTACCTCGGACTTGACAATTGGCCGTGTTCAGGTGGTGCTATTTTCACCGTGTTTGGACTTCGGATTAGGGACATATTTCTCTGTGGTAAACCATATTTATCATGCTTCCTAAGACGCACTGCAGGCATGTAACCAGATACTGGCTTATTCGGATAAATAGCTGGTACCTCTGGAATATGAGATATCGTCCTGAAACAAACCAAATATATGTGTAAAAAAATAATAAATGAATTTTTAATCATGTGGCAGAAATATCCAATTTCTCGAAGGTTTCACCAAGAATATATACAAGACAAGTATTAAAATATGAATCAGAGGCATTTAATTTCTTCAGTTTAAACCTGATAATAAAGGTTAGTAGAACTGACCCATTGTGACCACTGCTTAAAGCACCTACCAACACTAGAGGGGAGCTAGTCAACTCGTACCCATCTCAATTCGTACCCACTTTGGCCGAGTTGTACCCATTTGGGCTGACCAAAACCAAAATGAATTGCCTCACTTGTACCCATCATTTGGCTCACTTGTACTCATCGAATATTTTATTGTAAAATTACACATGCACTTATTTATAACTTTTTGAAGCATAACAATGTACATCATACTACATGTGATAATTTTGATAACTTATTGCCAAGAGGTCTACAGAAATTAAAGTTTTTGTTTAAATGTTGAAACGACAACTTGGTAGTTAATCTCGTAACTGACAGTAAAACTGCTGGTATAAAATGATAAATGAATTAAAAAAAATAATTTCATCGAAATGAATAAATTGATAAAAAGTTTAAGTGCCGCCAAAAACTAGCGTAACTTGTATTATTTCTATTGTAAATCTATAAAATTCAGTTTTTTTGTATATAACAGTGCATATATGTTTAATGAAGGTTGTTGGTATTTAATTCATTGATTCTAAGTAAATACAAATTAATAACACCTGCTTAGACTCCCCCAAAGAGTTCTTTTCTTTATATAAATAATTATATTTTCGCACACGAAATATTCTCATTTCAAACACTAAATGGTATCATGGCAACTACCAAGTCATACATGTATCTTGATTAGGCCAAAATTCTGTTCCAATTTTTAAGTTACTTTTTACAATTTCGGCCCATTTCATAATTTTGTTTTGTTTTGTGACCTTTGAACAAGTCTTTTCTCTTGCACCTACAAAGAGTCTCGAAATTGTCTAACAAGTGATAACAGACAGAGATCGTGGAACAACTCTGGTCACAAACCTTTCAGCCATGACAGTGATTGTGAGTGAACACCTTCTACTTCTAAGGCTTCTTACATGTCACAGGTAAAAAGCCTAAAAGGTATTAAAAGAATTTTAATTGTGGTTATGTTCTGTTAAAACCAAGTGACAATCAAAAGTCATGTGTGATATTGATCAACTAAGTAATTGATCTCTAGATAAAAACATTCAGAGACCTGACAGACGTGTAGATCTATCTAATAAAGATCTATAGTCTAAATATTTCAAAATTTAGATACCGATAATCAAAATTTGGCTATTGCACAACCGAGTTACCTCTTTCAAACTTACGTTTTGTTAACATTGTTTAAACCTAGTACCCTTTTTACAGTGGGAAGAAAGGGAACAGACAGAAGTGGACCTGCTGATGACGGAATATTTCTAGGCGAAGAGCGGTAGCCTGAAAACGAATGACTTCGTGCCACTGGCGTCCTCCTTTTCACAACTTCTGGAGTTGCGGGTTGGGGTGACTTCGAATTCGATGTAGAAAATGGAAATTTCCATCCTAAGTAACTCATTTTCGATTTGTCATTCACAGACGTATTTAAAAAACTGTGGAATGTTTCCTTGAAAGATCTTCCAGCTTTTCCGTTAGTCTCTAAGTTTTCATTCTGACGGTAACGTTTTGACTTCGAATTTTGAGAATCTGACCCCTTTGTGCGTTTGCCCGGTTTCAGTGGATTGAATGAAATGTGACGGACACAAATAAAAGTTATACTTATTAAAATGACGTAAATGACACTTTTAAAACCAAAAAATCCATACAACAGAATTAAAATTAATACAGAAATAAAATAATAATCCTTAAGCTCAATCATCATTTGATTTAAAAATCCATTTTTGCACGCGGTAAATGGGGTTAGAGATTAGTTCAGAATATCCGGTAAGACTGAATGAGAATAGCAAATTCTATTGGAGGAAATTGATGCATCTTTAATTCATTATTGAAGTCTGTATGCTAAAATGTTATCTTTTCGATTCACATTGAAACATTCTGTGTGAAATCAAATTATACATGTCGCCTTTAAGCTAGATTTACCGTGGAGTACAAATGCAACGAATCTCAGCGTAATTTTGATTGGCTACAAAGTTAAGAATCCGAAATATGGCGGGAAGATTTGTCACACTGTTTTATAACACATTTTCCCATTTAGACTCGGTCAAATAAATGAGAAGTTTCACTATAGTCTACTGTCGCAAACCAGGAATGAACAAGTTAATAAAGTTAAATATGGATGTTGCCAAAACGCAGAACGGAAGGACCCCCTTTGAAAAATCCAAAGAGAAAGAGAGAGCTAGGATCGCTAACTATTGATTGATTGAATGTTACGTTACATAACGTCGGCACCATTCAAAAACCCCGTTACTGCATTTTGACAACTTTTGAGGTGCAACAAAAACTTCCCCATTTTTGAGTTTTCATTGTAATGACCTGAAACCTATGCCAGCTATACCAGTGGTATATCATTTAGCTCTGCTGATATAACAGTTTTATCAGCGATATATAAACCTAATATATTTTAGCTTTATATATCGCTGGTTTTAAATATCGCTGCCTGGCTATACCAGCGATATATTGAAATTTTTTGCAAAGATAGACATAGCCTCATAGGTGTTGAAAATTGGGGCTTAGCCCCCAGACGTTTCTGACGTGTGTACACGTGTGTGTTTTAAGTTGGTTTAACCCCCCCCCCCCCACTTTCAATTTGCTTCCGACGCCTATGATTTATATATACATAGACTAAACCTACTTAAAACACACACACGCCAGAAACGCCTGGGGCTAAGCCCCAATTTTCAACACCTATGTATATCTTTGCAAAAAAAAGTGGGGGGGGGGGGGGGCTAAACCAACTTAAAACACACACACGCCAGAAAACGCCATGGGGCTAAGCCCCAATTTTCAACACCTATGTATATATTTGCAAAAAAAGTGGGTTTTTTAGCCCCCCCCCTAGCCCCTCGGTTCCGACGCCTATGTATATATATATATATATATATATATATATATAATATATTTAATATACATATATATTATATATATATGTGTGTGTGTGTGTGTGTGTGTGTGTGTGTGTTGTGTGTGTGTGTGTGTGTGTGTGTGTGTTAGGCCTACATTCAAAGTGGGACAATCTGAGTAATTGTAGTTACAGGGATTTGCATCAATGAGATTTAGGAATTTCACCGAAATATTGCAGTTTCGGTGAATAAAAAGAAACAAAAATCCAAAACTGCAATGCTGAAGTTGAAAATAAAATTCAAAAATACTTAATCATAAATCTGCACAATTTGACAAAAATGAGTCTAATTCTAGATCTACATGTACAATAATGTATTGCATTACAAAATTCAATTATACATGGGGTGGGAGAAAATATACCATTACTGTTTCGATAAATATTGTCCATATACTTTGTTTTCACTACTTATTTGTTTTTATTATGATTAATACTGTAATTAAACCTTTCAGATTTGCATTTAGATGTCACTTACCTATATTTGGACCTTTAAACATTTCAGTTGATCAGCAACATGTCTAGCTCATCATGACCTTCGTCATTTGGAATCAGTTCTAAATGTAATATATCACAAGTGTCATCTTGAAGCAACTGTTGTAATGTTTCGTAACTCTCCACATATTGTGTCTGAGGTAAATTAGTCCGTTGAGCAAATTTACCCCACAAACAGTTCAGAAACAGTTTAGCAATGGTACGTAAGATAGGATTCTTCTCTACATCTTCTTCTCGTATGATTAGTTGTTCTCTCGTTTAAATCTCTTTGAGGTACTGACGACGATCTTCTACTGTTTGACAGGAAGCAGGAAAACCACTAGCCTGTTGCTTAATCTGGAGAAACTGATCAATATAGCTACGAAATAAAGTATTGGACTGATAAGGGAAATGTCATACTTCAAAGATACGATCTATCACATATCCTTTCTCTATAGCTTTATTCAATTCACACGTCGCCCATGTACCTAACAAACTTCTCTCTTGATTCGTATGAGAGCATCGATAACGTTTCGACTTGATAGTGTTGACGAAAATACTGATCTCTCTCTAAGGTCTTTTGATACACTTCTTCATACATCAAAGAGGGATGAAACGGATGTTTCTCTTGCTGTAAGTTATGAAACTCGTATATGGTCCGAGAGTCTTCATGATAACCATCCACTCGATAAGATCCTACTTGGACTTCACTTCCATGACGATCATGTCTAATCGTTTGACCAGTTTGAGGCTCTTTCAAACTCAACCATCGTAATGCTAGGGTGGAATACTGTCATGCCGAAGGATATCCACGTGGAGGTATGATAGCAATCGTATTTTTTTGCATATGATTGCGACGATATGCTATATTCCCCGTACTGGCAAACGTAATCTATTCAGCAAATGGGTCCACATCGGCTAGTTTCAAACACATGCTTTATAAATGCAAACAAGCCTGTCGCAAAATAGTCACGTCCGATTCACAGTAATCTTCTAATTCCGGTTGCAAATGAAAAATCTCACCCTTTCGAATTTGGTCTTGATACCACTCTTCAAAATCACGACGTACATCAGGTTTTATACCTTCTGGGTTGTAATACATAGATGGGGGATATACCCCTATGTAATCAGCATTAGCTTCTGTATTTAACAAATGTGGAAAGTATCCTTTCTTGAGTTCAGTCAATCCAAAAGCTTTGGGTAACGAAGCTAAAGGAAATGACAAGAAACTACACGAGTCTCTAAACCTGATGTTTCCTGCCGTCATAGACATAATCTTAGAACCGTTCATGATCATATCAGGTTTTTCACTCCAACCTGGGAAAACCCAAAGTTTCGGTTCTAAAAATAGATTCACTCTCAGCCCAAAACTTGAAAAACCCAACTTCTAGTTTTAGCCGTTGACTTCTCGTGAACTCATGTGACCTCTCGTGACCCCGACCTCTTGTAACAAAGGCTCTCATTGGCTCGTTATCCTAAATGGCCGCTTCCACAACCTTCCACTTCCGGTCATAGACACGCCTCCAAGCTCAACAATTAGCTCTTTCTCCTTATTGCCATGAGAACAAGACCTCATTTCCGGTATGACGTACTTCCGGCATGGCATCACTTCCGGAAAGACACACTTCCGGTTATGACGTCACAGGCGGTTCCCCGGGCACGATTTTTGAATTGACCAATCATAAGCCAGCATTCTGATGACGTCATCAACAGCGCCACTGGTGGGGCCACCTAGCGACCAAAATTCAAAAATCGTGCCCGGGAGCCGCTATAACTACTCATATGCATTACATCACAATAAGTATAATTTTATGTCCCAGCCTAAAAACACCCACCTTTAAAACAATTCTAGATCTGTTTTAAATATTTATTGTATAATCAAAAGGTATATGAAAACAAGTTTTTACTGGGAAAAACATTTTCATAAAAAAATTACCCCCCACTTTTGATTTACTTTCTACTTACGCTACTGCGTTAATATTTTATAACAAAATAGTAATGCACGAAACTATGCACGTGATCCGGAACTATGGGTCTACAGGACTGGATAGTAACTAATTTTGTTATAAAACATTAACGTAAATCGTAACGTATATCGACGATGTTCTGTCCATAATTAATTCAGAATTTCAGAATTACCTCGACCAGATGTATCATGTTGAGCTAGAGATCAATCAGACGACAGAGAGCAACGCATCTGCTTCTATCCTAAATTTACTCCTGTCGATTGGAAAAGACGGTCAACTTCACACATCCCTCTATGACAAACGAGACGATTTCAATTTCCATATCACAAACTTCCCGTTTCTCAGTAGTAATATTCCATCTCATTCCGGTCCTTCCAAGTAATCTAACAAAGTACCAGGTAGACATTCCTCCCAAGTATTTATTTTTCTTACAATATTTTAAGACAGACACATCATATTTCTTCAATCAACGGTTTGAACGTAAAGTTGATAGGGAAAAGGATAGTAGAGAGATGGAAAAGAACAGAACGAGAAGGATGCACCAGTTATAGAGGCTGACGTTTAAAATCGATTGCTAGCACGTATAAAGGTTTGTACAATTTTAAAGATTTCTTCATTTTCAGTATTTGGGAGCTCTGGGTTTCCAGACAACAAAATATCTAAACTTATTGGGTAATATGGCTGGAGTTTAGTGAACATTATATTTCTCAAGATATAGTATATTGGACATTCCAGCAGGTAGTGGAAAGCATTTTCACAACTATGGCCACATTGGCATGCAGGAGAATCTGTTAAATTTACACGGTAGAGATCATTATTTAGAGAGCTACAGTTATATCGAAGTTTTGTGTGAATTATATTGATGCGACGCAGTCCGTAACTGAATATTTTGATGATGTGATATAGCACTTCGAAATCTAGATACAGAAGTTTGGTTTCGGGTCATTTCAGGAAGATTGTTCCAAAGTCTAGTAGTATAAGGTATAAAAGATAGTCTAGTACTGGTGAGTCTATAGTTAGGTATTACATAATCATTATTATTCTATAATGGATATTTATTTATATCTCTAGTTTGTGGAGGTAATAGTTCATGTAGGTAAGATGGAGTAAGATTATTATGAATTTTATAAAATAAAGTTATCTTCTCCTATCTCTTCTACTCTCTAAAGTTTCCCAACCAGTTTCGAAATATAGGGCTTGTCTATTAACATAACTGGGTAAACCTGTCACAATTCTAGCGGCTTCAAGCTGCAATTTTTCGAGTAATTGGATATGGAAATTTGAACCACCACTCCAAACCTCGCATGCATATTCAAGGACTGGGAGAATGAATGATATATTATATTTGAGAGAATATTTCTATTAACTAAAACTTTTAGCTGCCTTAAAGCATTAATCTTTTGCAATACAGACTGATAGATAGAATCAATATGGTTCCCCCATTTGGTATTAGCACTTAAAATAACTCCTAGATGTCTGTGATTTTCCGACATATCCAAATTAGTTTCACCGAAAATTAAATTAACATTATTATCACGTTCAGTATTAGAAATAAAAATAACATTCGTTTTATTGGGATTGAACGTAATCAACCATTTTTTGGACCAGTCACTTATAATTTGTAAGTCGGAATTCAAAACATGTTCTATTTCTAATTTAGAGGATGAACTATAAATCAATGATGTGTCGTCTGCAAAAAGACGAGATGTACTTGTTAAATAATTAGTAATATCATTAATATAAATCAAAAACAAAAGAGGTCCTAATATAGAACCTTGAGGAACTCCAGATTTTATGTTTTGAAAATGAGAATAAGAATCACCCACAAACACTTTTTGTTTTCTGAATTTCAAGTAATGAATTAACCAGTTTAAAAGATTTCCTGTTATACCATAAGCTTTTGAGCTTCTCTACAATCCCTTTGTGCCAAACCCTGTCAAATGCTTTTGAAATATCACAAAAAACAATACTAGTGTGTTTCTTTTCTTCTAAATTTAGACAAATATTATGATATATTTCTATGAGTTGATGAACTGTAGAGTGAGTTGGCATGAAACCAGATTGCCTTGAACTGCAGGTAGTAATGCTATAGGTCTATAATTTGATGGTAAGTATTTATTATCTTTTTTAAACAATGGCATAATAATGGCTTGTTTCCACAAATCTGGAAAAACACAATTAGTTAATGACATGTTGAATAAAGTTTTTAAAGGTTTGCAAAACGGTATTTGCTGTGTTGCGTAACATATGGTGACTTATACCATCTATATACCAGAAGCTTTTCCTAGTTTTAGTATTTTAAGAATGTCAATTATTTCATCACAGTTTATGTCTATATGACTAAACGTTGAATTTGTTTTTAGATCTAGAGACGGAACACGAACATTTGTATCTTCTAACTCAGTAATAGAGATAAAGTAATTATTTAATAGTTCAGCCTTTTCTATATCGTGGTATTTAATATTGCCACTCAGTGGATCAATGAGAGGTGGAATTTCATTTGACTTATTTTTGGATTTAGTTAAACTCCTAAGTAATTTCCAGTATGCTTTAGGATCTGATGAACTATAGTTGTCAATGACCTCATCCAGATTTTGATAAAAATATTCGCGTGCGTGCGTGTTTTTTCATATTATTTACTCGATTTCTAGCTGACTTAAAATTTGATATATCAACATCATTTTTACTTAGTCTAGATTTTTTGTGCAATCTATTTCTAATTCTAATATTTTTACGCAGTTCTGATGTCATCCACGGTTTATCGTTAGGTCTTATAGTGACTTGTTTAAATGGGATACTCTGCTTTGCAAATGATAAAAATTTATTTGTAAAATTTAAACAGGCTTCATCAATATTTTCAGATTCTTCTAAGAACATAGTTTTTTCCCAAGAAAAAGTTTCAATTAGAGTATTAAACTTGATAAAATCACCATGTTTATAACACCAAACCTCCCGCTTATAGGACCTAATTATTTTACTATCTACTTCAATATATGCTAAACAAGCTTCGTGATCACTAATATCCCTACTAATAGGTAATACTGATTGTTCTATACATTTGATAGATTGTGAAATTAATACGGGATCTAGAAGACTGACACGTGTCGGTCCTATTCTTGTAGGTTCTGTAATTACATTCCTCAAACTAAAGTTACTAAGAATATCTGAAAATCTATGATATTGTGATACTGTAATTAAATCAACGTTGATATCACCGACAATTATAATATTTGATGAAATATCAAATGCTCGTTCTACAGAATTATGGAATTGATCCCAGAAAGAGTTAGGTGAGTTGGGTGGTCTATAAATTGTACCTAGTAAAACACAACGGGAGGGAAAATCAAGTTGAAGCCATATTAGTTCACTGTTTACAAATTCTAAGTCGGCTCTTCTAGTGGCTTTTATTTGGTCTGATACATAGACTAGAACTCCACCCCCTGCAAAATTTCTATCTACTCTGAAGGGCTCATTAAAACCTTGTAATACTAAATCATTGGAAGATACAGTTTCGTCAAGGTGAGTTTCAGTTAGAGATATTATGTTGTAGTCACTTGCAATATCCTCAATAAAGTCTAATTTATTCCTAATACTACGAATATTAAGATGAAAAATAGATAGCTCGTGTACATTAGGTCCAGGATTTGATTCAACATCCATGCTAATTAACAACAAATATAATACTGTATATATTATGAATAATCAGTAGTAGAACAAAATTGCAAATATTCACGACAAAAAAGTTAGAAACAATCTTTAGTAGTGAAGATAATGAAAAATTTAGCCTAATGATTAACTTCTTCATGTTTGTACAAACACTATATGCTTTCAAATAGAAAGTCCCGATCGCGATTCTGTGACACAGGTAACTATTATCCATTGTCAAAAATATCTCTATTCAGATGAACACGATCATAACCAGTCATGCCCGCATTAGCAATACAATTGTCACGTGCACTCATTGAGATGAGAGAGTCTACAAGGAATGTGTTTTCATGGACATTTTGCTAGCGAGGGTATTTTAATGTATTGTTATAATAAGTACCAGGAGGTTGTTGGGTTTTTCTTAATTGTGACATCAAATAACATGTATATTATATAAATCTGCTAAATACCTTATACTTCTCTTCTCTATGCCTTTCTTTCTATCTTTGATTTTATTTAATATTTAATACATGTATTTGATTATGCTGTCGCTATCAAATTATTTGTATATATTTGTTGTGGAGAGAGCGTCAATAAGTTGAGATAACTTGTGCTCAATCCAATTGCATTAAAAGCAATAAAATATGTTTAAACTAATATTCCATCTTCTCCTGCCTTTTCATTTCACAACTTATACGTTATGCCAGGGCATGCTCTCTCTCTCTCTCTCTCTCTCTCTCTCTCTCTCTCTCTCTCTCTCTCTCTCTCTCTCTCTCTCTCTCTCTCTCTCTCTCTCAAAGGAGGATTGCAACCCCCTTGAAATCCGCCGATGAGTCCCGTGCACATAGTCAAGTTGTTTTAGGTAGAACTGGTGATTTGGACCCAATCCCTCAAGTTGGATAGTCTAAACAGGGTTTTTCGCTTAGAAAATTGACTCATGATTTAATTGCAGCAAAACCTTTAATAAATTTATGTTGTAGGGTTCTAGAGGTGTACCAAGAATAGGCTGTTCTAGAAATACGAGAGATCTAAATCTAAAATTAAAAGGGCCATTGACAGACTGGAGAAAGATCAAGGGTCTGACTTGACAGCATCCGAAAAAGAAACTGCTGAGGTACGCAACAAATACTTCGCTAGTGTATTTACCATCGAACCAGATGACCAGAAGTCAAACCTCTTACGAAGCTCTTCAAGACATCAAGATGATTGGAAAAAACGCATGTGTAACCCTAATATTAAAAGAGGACTAAACAAAGGCAGAAAATTATCGAGTCTAACATCAGTTCCATACAAAGTATTACGAAGACTTGTAACAGACTGTATCGTAGATCATATAAAAAAACAACTTATTCAGTATACACCAACACGGCTTTAGATCTGGCCATTCTTGTGTAACGGAATTGCTAGAAGTAACAGTGAATCTTGGTAAAACAGATGAAGGACAAGAAGTTGATATTATATATTTAGACTTCTGCAAAGCCATTGATAAAGTTCCACATAAAAGGCTGTTACATAAACGATAAAGCATACAATATCTCAGGGAAATTACTATCTTGTATTGAAACCTTTCTTAAGGACCCAACACAGTATGTTATAGTGAATGGAAGTAAGTCTGATGTTCAGAAAGTCGCAAGCGGAGTACCACAAAGAAGTGTTTTGGGCCCAGTCTTGTTCCTGATATATGTTAATGACATGCCGAATGAGATTAAAAATATAATAAAACTATTCGCATATGATTCAAAGTTGTACACGACACAAAACAGCGAAACACCCATTTAGACCAAAGATTGTCTTATGGCCTTAATGTACAAAAGTGCAAACACATGCATAAAGGTAGAAGAAGCCCTAATATAAGTTTGGTCTTATATGACACAGAAGGCCAAGAAGTTACACTAACAAAAGCTAACTCCAAAACAGATCTAGGGGTCATCTTTGACACCAACCTATACTTTAGTATATATATACAAACATTTATAAATAGGGTTAATAAGATCTTAGGAATAACATTTAGAACGTGCACTTTTATTGACATTGAAATGTTCAAGACCCTTTTCAAAACAATGAACAGGCTTTCGTAATCTGGTCACCATACCTTAAAAAAGATAAATTAGCCACTGAAACGTACAAAGACGTGAAACCAACAGACTACGATAAATAAGTCACCTAACATACTCAGAAAGATTTAAAATAATTTTGGAACCGGAAGGCGAATATATTTATGTTAGTAAAAAGACGAGTACGTCAGAGAAGCTTGGAGCTTACATCGACGTTGGATACAGTAAGGAATATGTTCAACCAGAAGACGTCAGTAAATTCTTAGTTTTAAACGATTCCAAGGCTAAAACTGAAGTACATGTCATAAAGTGTCCAGGTATGGGGAAAGGGGGCACTTTTAAATGTGACTGTCCAAAAGGATTATCTTTGGGCATTGTACAATCACTTGTTGGACAACTGAAATCCATTTCCGAAAATTATGGTAATGCATTTATATCAGTTGGAAATCCGGCATCAAGTTTAAAAGTACAAACAAGTTTCTTCCTGGGTGAAAGTTTACCAAGCGAACCTTTGATTTTCGAAAAGCTCAGAAAAATATTCCTGTTTATAGATGAGTTGATATCTACAAATACTAAGTCAATACTAGGAGGGAAATTTGTATGGCTTCGAGATCAAGCTTTTTTCAAGTCACAATATTTTTTGAGGGGGTGGACAAGGCTGGGGAATCTTGGGAAATGTGCAACAAAAGAAATCAAGCAAATACCAGATGATTCGAGTTTTTTTATTACATGCATCACAATGAATTTTAAATTTGTGTACACATATAGTTATATAAGGGGCATGTAATAAATGCAAAACCACACAAATGTTTTATCCGTATCATCAGACTGCCCCTGATCGTTGTAGCAGATGGATTCATTGAGGGGGCACTCAGTATGGCGGTCGATCTGCATTGCGGTTATTTGTTCAATGTCCTAGACCATTCTAATAAATTAGTTCTTAATATCCCAATCTATTCTTCATCAATGTACAGCTGACTCAAGTTTTATCTTAAGACTCTGGGCCTGGACGAGGGGTCGATAACTCACAGTATTAGAAGGGGTTGTGCAGTTACCGTAGCCTATGGTTACGGTAGTTCCCAGGATGCCATGAATCATAATGATTGGTTCACCCCTGACATTATAGATAGATACTCTAGGAGAGGGAAAATGATTAGGAATAGAGCAACAGGGAATCTTTTGAAACAGGTAATAGACGCCTCTGATCGCGCAAGTAATACCTAATGTATTTTCAGAAGTTTGGGTGACCTTTCTTTATTTCCAAATGTTTTCTGATACATGTATACCTTTATTGATATTGATTGGAACAATATTTTGGTTTCGATTCTAGTATAGATTAATAGAATCTAGCTCCACTTTGAGTTCCAGATAGAAAAATATCAATCGAGGGTGGGATGGATCAATAAGTCCCAACCGAGACGTTTGATTTTTCACACCCAAGACAAAGTTTTTTTCCCATTTAAAACTAAAATGTGGTGCTAGATTATTTTTCTCGCACATGGATTGCTTGAAATCATGTGTGATTTACATGTTTTTTTACATATGTAATTATCAGTTTGATTTATTTCAGTAACCGCATCATTCACCCTTCTTCACCTTCTCTCCGCAAACAAATATAACCCATATTATATACAAAAATATATTCATTTCCTTTCAAACAAATTTGGTAAGATTTTTATGTAATTAATATTAAATTTTAACAATGTAAAGTATCAACACCAAAATCTCCTTGGTTTACCATGTTTACAAACTATGCAGATGGCGTGTGTAGGGATACAAAGTGTTCTGGATCAGCAGTTCCAGATATAATTTTGCAATACTGGAAAAAACGAGTTAAGTCTATCTCATGTGCGAGAAAAGGGGGCTAGGTTTTATTTATTTTCCATGAGACCAAATGGGTCATTTTTCATGCAGTAATGTGTTATATTTGAAGACTGGTTAATATTTTTGTCTACAGTAACACATATCTGTGAAATCATACAAATGTTGTCAGATTACCAAGGCATGTTTATTCCTGTAATCAGGTGTTTGATTCAATTTACTACATCATTAGACGAAATGTCCATTACAGCCTACAGGTGTTGATACAAGTATTTGGTTTAGACAGGTTATATAATGTATCATAATGTGACGTGTTAGGTGTATGTGATTAATAACTGAAATCAGAACCATACAGACAATACTGTATGTTTTCTGTTTTATGATATGAAGGCATTGATAAATTTGTTCATATTGTTTTGTTTGTCAGTGTACATGTAGGTCTAAATTGAGTTTTCAATGTTGGGGATAGTTGTGGATTTGGTTAAGGGTTTCATTGCAAATGTCATATTCTATTAGGGTCAATTAGAATCTTACCTGTATATTAAATCCAAAACTAAATATATTTCGAATTATCTGGAGTGTGAAATTACTTCTTGAGATATTCATATATCCCAAGTGAGACCACGCGAGAGATTACGAGATTATACTACACCTTTCAAGAAACGAAGGATTGGGCGTTATAAGAGTATCCTTTGGTCAAATGAGGGGTTATGCAAAGTAGCTAGCAGATTGGAGTTTCTATGGATAACAAGGAAGTTAAGTAGAAAAGGTTTGAACACCCACCCCACCCTTTTTGTATGATTTAACTTTACCTCACATTCTGGACAATCGAAATTTTACCTGTATTTTACATCCAAAACTAAATTGTATATTTCGAATTATCTGGAGAGGAAGTCACCAAATTTACTCAGTGCTCAAGCTCATGAAGCAAAAACATGCAAAATTCATTCTGTAACTGAACACGTTTGTACATTGATGGCATACAATCGTAAATAATAGTGACAGTTATTGCTCATTTCAAGAAAATATCAGAAATATCAAAAAATTGTTTGAATACGAACTAAAATTTTAGTAACGTACTCAACGAATTCATTCATATTTTGACTGGAAAATCACAAGCGTGATGCACAAATTTATATATGAATGATGTAAAATAAAAATATGTTACCTATTAACTCCAATTTGGAAGTTTTACAAACGACTATTTAATCAAAATAATGAAATGAAAGTATGGAATGGAATCAAAATTTTGTGACTTAGGAACCTGGACTGTGAAATTATTTGAGATATTCTTATAAGTACCATGTTTCACTAACTGGATGTTACCTATTACCTGATACAGGTTGTTGACTTAGGGCGCTGGCGTGTGAAATTATTTTAGATATTCTTGCTATTACTATGTTTCACTAACTGGATGTTACCTGTTACCTGATACAAGTTGTTGACTTAGGGACCTGGAGTATGAAATTATTTGAGATATTTTTACTCTTACTATGTTTCACTAACTGGATGTTACCTGTTACCTGATGCAGGTTGTTGACTTAGGGCCCTGGAGTGTGAAATTATTTGAGATATTTTAAGAATTACTATGTTCCACTAACTGGATGTTAACTGTTACCTGATACAGGTTGGTAACTAAGAGCCCTGGAGTGTGAAATTATTTGAGATATTCTTACTACTACTATGTTTCAGACACCTGATCTTATCCTATTTGGGATTCGTAATTTTTCTTCATGTTGAGACCATTTGCACATCTAATTCGTCGTGTTATAATGTACTTGAGTTTTGATTATTGATTGGTACTTCCACTAACTGGATGTAACCTGTTACCTGATACAGGGTGTTGACTTAGGGACCAGGAGTGTGAAATTATTTTTAAATATTCTTATTATTACTATGTTTCACTAACTGGATGCTACCTGATACAAGTTGTTGACTTAGGTACCTGGAGTGTGAAATTATTTTAGATATTCTTACTATTGCTATGTTTCACTAACTGGATGCTACCTGATACAAGTTGTTGACTTAGGTACCTGGAGTGTGAAATTATTTTAGATATTCTTACTATTGCTATATTTCACTAACTGGATGTTACCTGATACAAGTTGTTGACTTAGGTACCTGGAGTGTGAAATTATTTTAGATATTCTTACTATTGCTATGTTTCACTAACTGGATGCTACCTGATACAAGTTGTTGACTTAGGTACCTGGAGTGTGAAATTATTTGAGATATTCTTACCTTTACTATGTTTCACTAACTGGATGTTACCTGTTACCTGATGCACGTTGTAGACGTAGGGCCCTGGAGTGTAAAATGATTTGCGATATTTTAAGAATTACTATGTTCCACTAACTGGATGTTACTTGTTACCCGATACAAGTTGTTGAATCGTTGATATCGATTTTGACGAGGATTTTTTTTATCTCATTTCATTTGAATTTGGTGGAACTCTCATGGCGTGTACGACCGATGGACAATTAAGGTGGTGCTTACTCCTCCGTGATACCTGGTCCACTTCCGGATTTTCAGAGCGCCCTGTTTGTTAAATATTCACTCAGATACTTCTGAAACTTCTTCAATTTTATTGAAATCCAAGTATGAAGTCCAAACTTGATTGAGCTAAAATCCGGACGACTTATCTGACAGGGGCGTATACAGGATTTTTAAGGAGATATAGTATTGTATAGTTTTTTAATTTCACGGGGAGAAAATTTCGTGTTTTTTTTTAAAGAAACTTATTCACGGGTATTAAATTTCGCGCAAGATTAATTACGAACTGTCTTTCTGATACTTCATAAGTATAAGGTATTATAATCACGAGTATTTAATTTTGCGATATTTTCATTGACCGCGAATATAGCGAAATTAAATCCCTCGCGAATAAAAGCAACTATACAGTATAAACTTACACAATAGATCTAGCAGGAAATTTTGTATCGATAGGAACTACGGGTCTACACGACTGGATAGTAACCAATTTGTTATAAAACATTAACGTAACAATCAATCAATTGAATAGCTCTCTCTCTCTCTCTCTCTCTCTCTCTCTCTCTCTCTCTCTCTCTCTCTTAATTTTTGCACCCCCTGAATCCGCCAACAGGACTGAAGAGGCCACCATGGAAGCAAACGGAACAAAAGCGGGAAAACAAAAGTACATGTTTGTGATTTCTGCTCTATTAAAGTTTTTCAAACAGCTAATATCTCAGACAGAATTGGGAAAGACATATGAGCAAATAGATTTATACCGTCTGGCAATAGCATTCCATATGGTGTATAATGCTTTAAAGAATTTATTCTTGACTTTTCATAACATTTGAGTCTAAAGACATCAAATCGACTGTATGGGGTCCGAACACTTTGGACAACAGAATACGAACTAAAGGTCAAAGCGCAGTCTTGCAAGGATAAACGGCGATATTCAAGATCTGCAGGATTGCTCATGGATGGGATATACTGTAAGTTCAGATTTATGTTGTACTTTTGTCTAACGTAAAACAATTTTTCATAAGATTCAGTTCAGTTCTACACATCTACACCCTTGCCGTTCCCAAGTAGCAATTCTTGCCTTGTTATATACTTATATACCCTAGCATCCACCCTGTGTTTCTGGAGTTTTGCCCCTAAGGTACATAGCGTTTGGTATGAAGCGTCAGCAGCCTCCTTGATATGGATATCTCGTGAATCATCGGCTTCGAAAACAAACGTTAGCACTCTGGACGTTCAGTGATTTTTGGGTAAACTGAATCGCTAAACTTGGAAAATATCAATAATTATGGACTGTTTTTGGAATAAAAGTAAATTACATGTAGTTGTTGGGCACTTATCATAATTGATAGTTGTGTATCAAATGTGGTATTTTGGGTAGACTTTAGGCAACTTATAACTCGTGTTTCCGGCAAAGGGTACTTTGGAGGGTATTTCTTCTGATATTTTATCCAAAATGCAACAAACTGGACTATGTCAGCGTTCTGGTCGTTTGGGAGTCACTACGTCTATCAGGAAGTTGAAATGTTTCTTTCGTGTATTCGAAAGGCCAATGGAGAAATATGTAATATGAACGTTTTTCTAATAATTAGTATTTCGAATGTTATATGCTCTATAATGATTGGTAAACGCTATTAACGAACAGACAAGGTTTCCTGAAATTGTTAAACCTCGTTCGTGAAAATCGGGAACTCTTGGTTTCACGATTCGTTCCTGGTGATACATTTCAGTTAATATCTAGAATGGAAAACATTGATCAATTTTCGAATTTTCTTAGAATCATAATAAAACAACAAAAGAAACACTGCAAGAAAACAATATCTGCAACATTCTCGATGCAAAACTTTTGGCCACCCTACTGACTGACTCAAAGTGGTCTGATTAGTGTGGTGGTCTCTTAAGTGACGTTCTATACTTGTACCAGAAAACATATATTTATACTAATGAAAAGGCGTGCTGTGAGGCGCAAAGAAAAAGTCCTGTCCTCAAGAATCTATACATTGTCCATATCCTCCGAAATTCCCATGGAGGAAATAGGGATTATTTGTGACTTAAAATCTAATACATTTCACTCTGAACGTACTGGTAATTGAAAACGACAACAAAATTTATCAATTTGTTAAAATACACGTACCGAAAAATAGGACTATGTCACACTTTTGTTGTTATTGTCTTATTAATGAAGTTCCACTGTATTTACGTTTTGTATCATATGAAGCACCTGTGGAACTGTTGTTGGTATCTGATATTAGATACAATCAATCATGTATATTTTACTAAATATAACACTTCTTCGGAGTAGAGGTGAGCTTAAAATGAATGAAAATGAGAAGCCAAATATCAATTCTCAGATTTCGACGAAAATCTCAAACTTGTATCATATTTCCATGCAGATCACTCAGATGCAATTAGTTTTTTTTCAATTCTTGCAGATATATAATTATATAAATCGACATTGAATATGATTCTCTACAGAATCACAGGTGGCAATGTAATACGGTATTCAATTAATGTTATGTTATGTGTTATTTAATTAACAACACGACAAACAGGTGATGAAAAGTGTAATTTGATTTTTAATTACTATGCAAAATGAGAAGTCAAATATTAATCGCTAATTGCTGCGAAAAGCGCAGACTTGTATCACACATCCATGTAGCTCACTCAGATGCAATTAGTTTACACTTCTTATATTTTTATATTCTTTCTGGACGTCTAAAATAATTGAGTTGTTTTTCTTCACGATCTCCCTTGTTAAAAATTTGAGTAGCTTTCTAAAAACTCCAATTCCTTACATACATTAAAAGGCAACCGGTGATAAACGCAAAACTCATTTTCGAACAAACGTAGGACTCAAAGACTCAAATTTTTTTTATTTACTCCGCGATTGCTATTGACAATTTTAATTCTACATATTGAATCAAAGTGGGTTAGAACAATATACAACACATTCCACTGAAATTATAAATCGCAAATGGGTTATTACTTTATTAATATACCATACTAGTATTTAATTACTTCTGATTGTTTTTTATCATAGAGTTTCAGATGATATGTCATTGCAGTAATTCACTATATATTCAGCTGTCATTAGCACAAGTTTTCACTATCCGACTTAATGTTAAATTAACCATATAAGTTTGAAATACTCTGAATTACGATTCATTTATACTGAATGTTACATAATTTTTCAAAAGCTAACATTTTCAATTTTGTATTTTGTTATCCTTAGGCGTTAGCATAAACACTTTCATGTAGTAATGAAATGATCAAAACGTTTGGACAAGAGAAAAATTACATTTAGGCTCTTCGAATTTTTGCCGTTTGTTTGCGACTACTCTGTTTCACTAAGTGAAATGTTGAGTTGCCTTTTCGTTGGCGGTAGTTGAGACGTCTGTACCAATTGTGACGAGGATACACTCCTCACTTGTTTCATTGGACTTGACTGTGGACTCACGGCGGGTGTGACCGGTCGACAGGGGATGCTTACTCTTCCATGGCACCTGATCCCACCTCTTGGTTTCCAGAGGTCTGTGTTTGTCCATTTTTATCTGATTTGTATCTATGTCCTGGACTTTCTATTGATTTATACTTTGGTATCTGAAATTTTTATATTTGTAAGCTCAAAAGCCAAAATGACCAAGATCTCGCGATTGATTATTAGGAAACGGATCGATTCTACATTGTTGAATATGAAGGTAACAAAACTGATAAGAAAAAAAGCTTTATTAAACGGGTTTGAAAATGTCCGATTTTAGATCGCGTCCGACTTACGGTCAGTGCCATATCACAAGCCGTCCAGAATACAGTTGGGATTTTATTAGAGAACGTTTGACCTGCTATTAACACGATTATTCTCAGGATAGTGACGTAGGGTAAAACTCTTCGACTAAGATTGAAAGTTTCCTGGACATCAGTTGAAATTAAACATGTTAAATCATCACTTATCATGCTAGTATTCTGGAGTTTGTGTAGATTCATTGTCTTAACACAGGATCATGAACTGATGTTCTTCCGTTTTCAGAACAATACTTATTCTCCCACATTTCGTGTATCAGTGAAAATATCGTGATTAAATGATCAAAAGAATCCGACAAGAGTTTTTATTCATATTACATTAATTGATTCTCAAAGTGGAAAATTCAAAATTCTTATCATTTATATATCATTTAATATATATTCTGTTGATTTATACTTTGGTATCTGAAATTTTTATATTATTATAACTTTGGTGTTATGTTTATAATATCATAAATGTAATATGAATGGAATCTATATATCTTACACAACATGCGTATATATCAAATAAATATTGCATATGACTTCGATATGTCTCCCGGGTATTTGGCTCGGTGTATCCCTGCAAGGTGGAAATGTACTGTATAGGTTTATAATATAACGTGACACATCAGGGTTCTGTCCAACCCCTAAAAATCCGAAACATAGGGATGTACAAGTTAAATACTTGACTCGTCTCTGATCCCGAGTAGTACAAACATTTTCATAAACTCCTGCGAACACTGTAGATATGGAAATGTACGTACTTTGTTATTTTCGTCCTTTTACAATAAATAACTTATTCAACACGTCTTAAATTCGCCATAAATCAACATTGTAAATCTAGATTATGGAATGTATCATTTTGCTTTAATTTTGTTAGCTGTGAAAGTTCTCTCTCATTTTAAATTCACATTTTCATCTAAGGACAAAAATTAAATGTGAGCGGAAATGGCCGGACATAAAGCAAATGTCAAAGAGTTGATTGTTTTGATCTACATGAACGTTTGCAGAAAAAACATCAAATGGGGACTACAACGTAATATAAGAGAACGTTTGCAGCATAAACATCAAATGGGGTCTGCAACATAACATAACAGAACGTTTGCAGCATATATATCAATTAGGGGACTGCAACGTAATATAACAGAACGTTTGCAGCATATACATCAATTAGGGGACTGCAACGTAATATGTATACACCGGTAATACACGTCCGGTATATATCCACTATCGAATCTTCAAACTATAAAGGAAAACGTAGGTACAGACAGGTTCAGCCGCACCTAGCCTTCTGTTATGAGGTCAGAAATACCTTAAAATATGCTAGCAAAAATCAAGAACACAGTAAAGTAAATCTATAAATTTTATTAACAATAACAAAAATAAAAACTTAATCTAAATGACAGTTTACAGTAATTAAAATCACAACTCACAGTTCAATTTCAGTTCAGAGATCCATACGAATACACAATGAATTCCAAAGTGTATGTAATAGTGATGTGCACTAATCTCACATAAATCCCAATATAAAAATATGGTCTGCTCTCCTATAACTTGGTCTCAAAAAAGTCTCAGCTGTTCTAAACTTGTTCTGCTTGTTCTCCCTGAAGACCTGACCATCTCTGTATATATACTGTAAAACACCTTTAGATATCACTGGGTGGGAAAAATCAAGAAAATGGTCTTTCTTGAAGATTCTTCAAAAACCCTATGGCTAAATATAGTAACATGATGACAGAGTTAGAGTGACCTTGAACAAACACAGAAACAACTGATCTTCCACTAAATTCAACAAGTACAAATAATTGTAAACAAGCACCCATTAACCGTCATAACACTTCCGACTCCCTCCCTAGCTAATAGTCATTGCGGTGGTTCTCTACCGTACTACAAGTGTTGATTTATTTGACATTGCCGCTCTCCTAAGGATGATGGATTACTCATGAAATATAACGAACCGCTTAAGGCATATTTGCTTATAAATCAAATTAACCAGATATACTATTTAGCTACAAAATAACGATTGGAATATTTTTTTGTATTCGATGCTTCCATTTTAACGTTTGGATTATTTATATATATATATATATAAGAACTGGTATGTATGATTCTACAGTCAATTTAAGTAATGTTGAAGTGTTACACGGTTTTTTATAATTAGCCTAGACAATCTTTATGTTTACCATTGTACTAACTAATGTAATTGATATAATTAATATAGTATTCTAAATGAGAGGGAATTTTACTAACTCAGTAATATGTAAGTGTGGGCACCTTGTACATATTAAGATGCTTGCCATTTGTTTTTAGTTAAGATTGATTTGTTTTGTTTACAGTGGTTACTCTGCCACGGATTGGACAATATACTAGAGTTTCATATTGCCTATACATCTATTTTGAATTGATAAAGTCTTATTGACAGAAACGATCGTCTTGTTTACTCATTTTGGTTCATTATTCTCATCTCATCTCATCAGCAATTTAATATTATGCTTATCGATGATTCTTACCTATCTTATGACAAATATGAAACTATGCTTTCCCTGTACAAAGCATATATTCAACAACGAAATCAGTTTGTATTGCACTGTATGGGTCAATACCCCACCACGAACACTCTTCTTGTGGGCACTGTGTTTCCCTTCATTTCTTCTTTTATGTGTCGAATGAAATAACTGGGTTTATAATATGAACTGTATATTGTATTTAGACATGTACTCTGGGATCCATATCTGTGACGTCATTTATTCGATATTTATACAGTCTCTGCTCTCCAAAGGAAACAAACAGTTAGCATCTCGGTTCAATTTTGCTTACATGTATATCGACGATGTTCTGTCCATAATAATTCAGAATTTCAGAATTAACTCGGCCACATGTACCCTGTTGAGCTAAAGATCAATCAGACGACAGAGAGCCACACATCTGCTTCTTACCTAAATTTACTCCTGTCGATTGGAAAAGACGGTCAACTTCACACATCCCTCTATGACAAACGAGACGATTTAAATTTCCATATCACAAACTTCCCGTTACTCAGTAGTAATATTCCATCTTCTTCTGCCTTTTCATTTCACAACTTATACGTTATGCCAGGGCATGCTCTCTCTCTCTCTCTCTCTCTCTCTCTCTCTCTCTCTCTCTCTCTCTCTCTCTCTCTCTCTCTCTCTCTCTCTCTCTCTCTCTCTCTATATATATATATATATTCGCCATTTCATGACCGAAAACACATTCATCCTGGTCTTAAATTCGCCCTAATGCACTATTTCAGTCTCATGGATGTCATGTATAGCTAAAATTATTTAGCTTTTATGATTTTCGTATTTATTTTAAACTCGCCCTCTCGTCTAAGGGGGAAAATGGCAAAAATTAAACTGAAGTGACAATTTCAAGATATACAGTACGGAACTTAGTACTCATGTAAAATAGTCAGGGAAATGATAAAAACAGAGCAATGCTTTTCATTTCAGGACATAAAGTTCTATGGCAGCTTTCTGGGGTCACTGTCTTGCTGGTGTTATATTTGTGACATTTGGTGTGTCTTGGATGATACAAATGAGTATTCGATACTTCAAATGTTTGAAAAACAAAACACAATTTAAATCTACATTCAGATACCAATGTGATTGCTTGTTTGGAGGAAACTTCCCCGTGGAATCTGTGTACAAAACCTTCATTGCTATGTTTGCCGTTTCCGTACAACTTTTCACGGGCTTTGAGGAGCACCTGTTTGTACACATGAACGACAGCCATCACTCTACCATGTATTTCTTCTTAGTCATTGCTGGTTTTATTGATCTAATGATGCACTACAGAGTGCCACTTCCAGAAGGCACAGACTACATTGCATGCGCATTGGCGTTCGGAGTGGAAGCACTTTTGTTCTATTTTCATGTACACGGAAGATCTCCATTGAATGCATTTGTACATCGTGTGTTAGTTGTTTTGGCATGTTTCAACACTATTTGCTTGCTTCTGGACATGCGTTTCTCACATAACTTCCTAGCAGCGGCATTTCGAGCGTTTTGCATGTTTTTACAAGGAACCTGGATATTTCACGTAGCATTTATTTTGTTTAATCCTTTTGAAGATGCCGATAAATGGAATGAGTATGACCCACGTAATATCTACATCGCTACTATGATGTTTACCTGGCATATAGGGTTAGATATTGTAATTTTGATGGCAATCACTGGAATTGTGGGATGTTTCAGTCACAAGTCATAAATATGTACCCGGAGTTTCCTGTTGCAATAAAACTTATTACAGAATTTCGTTTGTTATGCATGTACGATATATTATACCAACCTTTGTTTCATTGTTTTGTTGTTTACTTGTATTTTATGGCATTTCCTGGCTGCTTGTAGATGAGAGATATTATTAACACTAGTAATAGCGGGGCATTGTGAGACAGGAAAATATAAAACATCTCAACTACAAAATCTTAACCAGGGGGAGACTGACCGAGACCAATTTCCATAGCATACGAGGGATATTCCATAAATAATGTCACTTGTATTGTTTCTCCAATACTACAATGTCTTGACCTTTCAAATACCCTCCATCTGCCTGAATACACCCCTTGAGCCGGGTAATCCACTTCTGGAAGCACAGCTAATACTGTTCAATTGAAATTCGGACACTACTCAAATATTGAAGAAAAATTACATACAAAAACTTGTTCACCTTGCGTAATCGTTTGGCAATACTTGGGCATCTCGTATTTTTGGTCGCCCAAATTCAGTTGGAAGTCTTCCACTTTGGTTCAAAATAGTTATCACAGATCTCATCTTCAGTCAGTAAATTGTTGAAAGTCTTATATTTCGGTAACATTTCAGTTTTCTTAAACTTACAACATGAACTTTCTTCTGTCCATCTGTTGACAAATGGGGTATCCATCTTGCATTTATCTTTCTAAATGTTAAATGCCTCGACAGAATACAATGAACTAGTGCTGACGATAAATTTGTCAGCCGTGTTAATTGTCTTATGGTGTACCATGTTTTAGGATATTGCATATGTTACAGATGTTCGATGTTGCTGTTAGATGTAGTTGTTGCAGGACGACCTGGGGGAGCAGCATCTTTAAGTTGCAGCTGTTCAGTCCTAAATTTAGCTACCCAACGATAAATAGACCTGTGAGACATTTGACCTTCCCCATAAATGTCGCACACTTCACTGTATATATCTATAGGTTTTATGCCGGGTAGCGACATACCTTTCAAGCACGTTCTCTGTCATTTTGTGTATAGTGTAATGAATACGCTACAAATTGATGAAATATGGAGACCTATGTTTTGTTCCTATTACTATTCCTTACACAAAAATGTTTGGTGGACTTCTGACAATGGAGACTGACGGTTTTTATGATGTGATCAAATGGCGGCCATTTTGGATAAAATGTATTTGTGAAATGACAATTTTTTATTGTTTCAAACTGTTCATATGATTTGTTGCTGCACATATTTACAATTTGTATGCACAAAATTTCAATTAACCACTTTAATACCATCATCAATATGTGTATAATTAAATATAACGTCAATATAGGTATCCTCATGTGACGTTAACGAGGCTTTCCAACATACCTGTACTTGATATAAATACTTTCAATTGTTTATTGACTCAACAGAAGCACAGTACTTCTAGGATGACAATGAGTCGTTATTTTAAACTAAAAAATATAAGTTATAATAACCCAAGGGGCCTTAAGTCGTTCACCTGGCAAAATTGGTCAACATTGCAGAAAACATAAAAAATGTGTAAAAGACAAAATAGCTAATAATCATGAAAAACAGTAGGCTCATTACTAAGTGTATTTTACTGACAATATACCGAAACACAACCCAAAAGCATGACGAATGCATTGAAAATGAGAATTAACTTGTATCAGGGTGGACTTGCCTTGCCGACTTTTTGATAGATCTCTCAAGATAATATGCAACAACCGTCAAAAATATGCGAAATCAATTCAAAAGGGGGTATAACTTAAACAATGATCACCCTCATAATTTCTGCAGAATAATTATTTTGTAGATCCAAAACATAACAAAATCCACTTAATAACTCCAATAAGGGTCAACCTGACAATTTAGTTCTTGTTGACATTTTCGTAGATCTTTGCGTACTGAACATTTTTGCTTCCTTCTCTTTCGTTCTATCTTTTATACTTTTCAAGATAATAGGACAAAACTGTCAATAGCATGACAAATCCACTAAAAGGGAAATTAACTTCCAAAAGGGTTGACTTTTTTGTTGATTTTTGCGTGCTGAACATTTTTGCTTATTTCAATTTCTCTTTATTTACTTTTCAAGATAATAAGACAAAACTGTAAAAAAAAAAAAATTAAAAATCCAATAAAAGGGGAAATAACTCCAAAAGGAGCGACCTGACAATTTCGGTCTTGTTGAATGTTTAAGTGAAATGTTGAGTTGCCTTTTCGTTGGCGGTTGTTGAGACGTCTGTACCAATTGTGACGAGGATACACTCCTCACGTGTTTCATTGGAATTGACTATGGACTCACGGCGGGTGTGACCGGTCGACAGGGGATGCTTACTCCTCCATGGCACCTGATCCCACCTCTTGGTTTCCAGAGGTCCGTGTATGTCCATTTTTACCGGATTTGTATCTATGTCCTTGATATCCTATTGATTTATACTTTGGTATCTGAGATTTTTATATTTGTAGATCTTTGCATGCAGAACATTTTTAATTCCGTCACTTTACTCTATCTATTATACTTTTCAAGATAATGTCAAAAACATTCCAAAAACATGAATAAACCCACTTAAAAGTGGAAAGAACTCCCATAAGGGTCGACCTGACAATTTCAGCTCTATTGACTCTTTTGTAGATCTTTGCGTGCTGAACATTTTTCTACTCTCATTTTCTCTCTATCTATTATACTATTGAAATTAAAGATACAACATAATCAAGCACACACGCTTCATACTTAGACATTTCACTTAATATCAACACAGAGGGGAATTTACCAACTAAACTATACGACAAACGCGACAATTTCGGCTTTCCCATCGTAAATTTTCCACATTTAAGTAGTAATATCCCTCAGTCACCCGCATATGGAGTTTATATTTCACAAATGATCCGATATGACAGGCGTGTACAACATATGAAGATTTCATATACAGAGGTAAACTACTCACTGAAAAATTATTGACACAGGGATATCGAAAACCGCGTTTAATGTCAACGTTTCTCTAATTTTACTGTCGGTATAATTGTCTTGTTTGCGACTACTCTGTTTCACTAAGTGAAATGTTGAGTTGCCTTTTCGTTAGCGGTTGTTGAGATGTCTGTACCAATTGTGACGAGGATACACTCCTCATGTGTTTCATTGGACTTGACTGTGGACTCACGGCGGGTGTGACCGGTCGACAGGGGATGCTTACTCCTCCATGGCATCTGATCCCACCTCTTTGGTTTCCAGAGGTCCGTGTTTGTCCATTTTTACCGGATTTGTATCTATGTTCTGGACAATCTATTGATTTATACTTTGGTATCTGAATTTTTTTATATTTTTACCACCGAGTATGTATCACTGCTGGTGGACATATTGTCCCCGAGGATACTTGTCACTCGGTACATATACATTTAATGGATAAACAAGTACCAAAAAATTGCATACTGGATGGCACGGCGCCCAGTATAAAAAGGTGTCCTTCTGTGAAGTCTATCGGGAGCACAGACTCGCAGAGATTGTTTGGTGCTCCTCGGGTTGTCCTTCGGGACATTACCAATTTAACATTTGTACAGTCAAAAGATGACCAGTTATGGTATAAACATAATAATGCTTATGTTCCCCCCCCCCAAAATTGTCAGATTCTGCCTGACGAAATTTTTGATAGTTCATTTTCAAATAATATACCAACAATTTCTAAATGTTCTCTCAAAAATTGTAAAACATGTCGTATATTAATAACTGATCAAGTGTTCACCAGCAATCTGACAAATAAGCATTACAACACCAGAAGCTGGGATCATCTAGACTGCAAATAATCTAACGTTGTTTACGGAACTGAGTGTACCTTGTGTGGTTTTATTTATGTTGGCAAAACTAAGGGGCCCTTAAATAAAAGAGTATCTGGACATCGATTCGAGATTATTAATGGGGGTAACCAGATACTCTATCGACATTTCAACTCTCCTAAACATTCCATCTTGTCTATGAGAGTGCGTATAATTGAAAAATATATACCACTGGACCAACAATCCCACCTTGAGTACCCCCTTCCATAGACAACGTGAAGAATTTTGTATTAAACGGCTTGGCACTGCATATCCCTATGGATGTAACGATAATATTCAAAGTGTAGGCAATCTATCAAGCCCACTGTATAGTGGTGTTAATGTGATGGAACTTTTTAATTCTAACGTAAGACGTAAACGAAGTCACGGACATCGTTCATACAACCGACCCTACATACATGATGTCACTTTTTCATCTCTTTTACCTTACGTTAACAAAAATTGGGTCTTCATAACATTCGCAGCTAACTTTATTCTGTTCCTTTTACAAATCTCAATAAACTTTTTCAAAAAGCAAGAATGAACCCCTACACGGATTCTTCAACCCCAGAATACATACTGAACTCCATTATAATGGACATCGCTTATCACAGGCTGTTTAAGCCTTCACGCGTCACAAACGATGACTGTTCTGAACAGAAACGTCTTTTCCTTAAACTTAAATTTACAAATAAAGGCATAGACGCTTTAAACATTGGCAATGTTCTAAATCACAAAAAAGTTCAGTCCTGTATTCCACCATATTGTAAATTGAAGACCACGCCTTGCATTTCATATAGCTATACACCTAGCATCGCATCCAAGCTATTCAATTACAAACAGGTTTTGCAATGCCTAGACATTAACCATCTTCTATACAACACTGTGACATGTTCATGTGCTTTATCTCCTTTCAAATACAATCCTATCGGGCATGTCATTACCTTCGACGTTTCTATTGTTGAAAATGAAAGCCTCAAAAATCTTATTTTAAGGGCCCTAAATATCGCGAAGCCCCGTTCCTTTAATTGGCGTCAGAATTTCAGTTTAGTTATGGATTCTGTCGAAGAATACGCCAGACGATGGGCCGAACATGAAGACGTAGAACCAGACACTTTGTCTGAAAAGCTAAAATCTGTATGATGGTTGATAAAATCTCGTATTCGAAAACTTAAAGGGACTATGAAAACATGTTATCCCTCTGTATTTAGTGATCCAGAAGTAGTAACTGAACTGGATACATTACATGACCAATATGTACTGGTCCCAACAGACAGAGTCAAGTAATATAGTTTTAATTTGCAAGGCACAATACTTTAATTGTTTATTAGAATACCTAGGGTATAATACCAATTTTGGTAATCCTACATACACACGTAGCTAACCTTCAATGGACGAAATCCTTCAAAATCACGTGCCTGCATTACGCTCTTCTGATGTAAGAACAACCGATACTGATTTTGAGCTACCATATTTATATTGGATACCTAAACGTCATAAAACCCCATATAAGCAGATGTGCATAGCAGGATCCAGCAAATGTTCTACCACACCTTTATCTTTACTCCTTACCAAGATATTGACAGCCGTTAAGGAGAAACTTCAGCAATATTGTACAGTTACTTATTCCAGAAGCGGTTAAATCAGATATGGATACTTAAAAAATCTAAACAACTTTTAGAAAATTTAAAGGCAGACATGTTTTCTCAAATTCACAGTATCAAAACATACGACTTCTCTACTCTTTACACAATTTTTCCACAAAAAAATAAATAAAAGAAACCCTTTTTTAGCATCATAGACAACTGTTTTTTCACTAAAGGTGAAACCCGAAAATTTAAATATCTAATGATTGGTTATCATGATACTTATTTTGTCCAATACCACTCTGATTTTACACATAAATATACTGAAGTTGATATAAAAAACATGCTGGGATTTCTAATAGACAATATAGTTGTAATGTTGAGAGATGTTGTCTTCCAACAAACTGTCGGCATTCCTATGGGAACCAATTGTGCCCTTTATTGGCCTACCTGTTCCTTTATTCATACGAAGTAGACTTCATTCAGAAACATCAAAAGAAAAAAAGCTAGCGGTGTCCTTTATTTTAAATTTGGATATATCGACGATGTTTTGTAAATTAATAATGCCAGTTTTCATACATATGTCAATGCTATATATCTCAGCGAACTAGCAATTAAAGATACAACAGAATCAAGCACACAAGCTTCATATTTAGACATTTTACTTACTAATGACACAGACGGGAAATTGGCAACTAAGCTATACGACAAACGCAACGATTTCGGTTTCCCATCGTAAATTGTCCACATTTAAGTAGTAACATCCCACAGTCACCCGCACATGGAGTTTATATTTCACAAATGATCCGATATGTCAGGGCGTATTCAACATATGTACATAATCATATGCAAAGGTAAACTAATCACTGAAAAATTATTGACACAGGGATATCGTGAACTGCGTTTGATGTCAACGTTTCTCTAATTTTACGGTCGGTATAATAGTCTTGTTTGCGATTACTCTGTTTCACTGGGTGATATGTTGAGTTGCCTTTTTGTTGGCGGTTGTTGAGACGTCTGTACCAATTATGACGAGGATTCGTTCCCCACGTATTTCATTTTGACTTGACTGTGGACTCACGGCGGGTGTGACCGGTCGACAGGGAATGATTACTTTCCCATGACACCTGATCCCACCTCTTTGTTTCCAGAGGTCTGTGTTTGTCCATTTTTACCGGATTTTTATCTGTGTCCTGGACATACTGAAGATTTATACTTTGGTATCTGAGATGTTTTATATCTATTATACTTTAAAATGGGAAATAACTCCAAAAAGGGGCAAACTGCCAATTTTGGCCCTATTGCCTTTTTGTAGATTTTTGCATGCTGAGCATATTATTGCTCCTTTCAGTTTTACTTTACCTATTATACTTTTCAAGATAATGCCAGAAAACATCCAAAACATGAAAAATCCAGTGAATAGGGAAAATAACTCACATAAGAGTCGACCCGACAATTTTCACCAGAATAAAATATTTGTAGATTTGTGCAAGCCGCTCATTTTAAGGTAACGGTTTTTTCTCTAGCTCTTATAATTTTTAGAGACATGTTTTAAATCAAAAATATCTGCTGACTCATTTGTTCTATTTTTAGCCATGGCAGCCATGTTTGGTCCTAGCCCCTTTTCACAAACGTTATGCGGCTTTACATGGTTATACTTCCTGTCAACTTTGGTTCAAATTGGTTTAATGGTTCTGGAGAAGTAGTCAAAAATGTCAAAAAATTTACAAAAAAACTTATATTTTCCATTTACCTAGATGACTGTTGCATTGACCTTTGATCCCATGCCATGACCTTGAAATTTTGTCAAAATGATCCTCAGATAATTCCTAACAACTTTCATATATCTTTGTATACAAAAAAGTCGATCAGTTTCGATTTATTAAACAATTTGTAATACAAATGTACCCTGTGTTCCTGAAGCGCCCCTAGTGACTCGTTTATGGACAAATTTCGTTTTCGTTCGCAGACTTTGTCGATATTCACTTTACAATCATGCATACAGAATTTGAAAATCATCTGGTCATTGGTTCAAAGAAGATTTTTAAGGATGTACCAAGTTTGGTCCTTTTTTATCCCTTTTACGGACATATAGGTCCTAGCCCCTTTTCTTTCCCAATGTTTATGTGGCGTCACGTGGGGATGCTATGCGAAGTGAGGTTAAAATTGGTCCACTGGTTCTTGAGAATAAAATGTTTAAATGCAAAAGTTAACAGACGAAAGCCAGACGACGGACGACGGATGCTAGACATTTGGCTATAGCAATAGGTCACTTGGCCCGAAGGGTAAAGGTAGAGGCGGTATCCGGTTCTATGCTGGTGTAAGCATCCCCTGTCAACCGGTCACATCCGCCGTGAGCCCGCAGTCAAATTCAAATGAAATAAGTGAGGAATGAATCCTCTTCAGAAATGGTATAGACTCAACAACCACTACCGAACAGGTAACTCAACATTTCATTTAGTTACTGGAAAGGTAACTCAATAATTCATGTAGTGAAACATAGTAGATCTAATTGCAAAATTAGTGGAATGTTGACATCAAGCGCGATTTTCAATATCCCGTTGACATCAACTTGTTAGTTGATAGTTTGCTCTGTGTATTAAATGTTCATACTCCATGCTCAGGCATTACGGATTCCAAAAGTATTCTTAATATTTACAAATGATCGTGTTTAACAATAACGATTGCAACATATTTAAAGGTCTATGACCGCCAGTTTACTCTCAGTTACATGTCACATTTGTAACAGATAATGTGGCTTGCATCATGCCTATAAATAAAAATACAATGTTCCCTTTAATGACACTTATGCATGGTGCTTTGTTTGCAAGTTATTTGAGTTTGAAAATGATAAAATCGTTCACTGTTATGTTAATTTTAAATCCACTCACATCCTCCTAGAATATTCCCTACAATTGGCCGAGTATGGGAGGTTAGTCCAGTATGATAACGTGGGGTTAAGGTAATGTCCAAAGTCCATACACCCATAGAATACTATGGAAATAGTGAGGTAGCTCTATTGATATTTCTGTTTTATGTTAATATTAAGGAACGCCCAGTGTCCTTACTTAAAATTAAGTACCGGTGCATGTATAATCCACATCCACATCTAGACCCATAGAACACAATGGGATATATCTCTAAAATGAGGTATCCCCTTTTGACATTTGTGTTTTGTTAATTTATAAGGGCCGCCCAGACTGCACTAGAATATTTCCCACTAAGTGTTGTATATGAAAGGTTAGCCCAGAGTCCTGGCCTAAATTTAAGCTAAAGTTTAAATTCCCAAGTCTCGTAAAACACACCATGGAATTTAACCCCCGGCAAGTGAGGTACCCCTGATCACATTGACTTGAGTGTTATGTTAATTCCTAAGGTCTGTCCAGACTGTACTGTAATATTTCCCACTGCGGACTGAGTACAAGAGGTCAGCTCAGTATGGTTACGTGAAATTAAGACATAGATCAAATTCCCTAAACCCATAGAACAGAATGGGAAAAGCTAAAAAGCGAATTACTCTCTTGTGAATGTTAATTAATACTTATGACTATACTAGCTAAATAGAATCATCCATTATTGCAAGTGGTGGACAGAGATATTACACTGATGGGAATAGGTGCACAGTCTAGGTCTATTTCTTATTTGTTTTTAATCTGGAAGCTAAAACTTGAAGATATCTCTGTATTAACTCATTTTTAAAATAAAGTCAACTATAACTAGACTTTGTCAAGACAAAGACACGGGCTTTCCAATGTCCATGTAAAGACAGTCATGTCCAAGATAAGTAATCGTGTTTAGTCTTTTGTCCTTGATCTATGTTCTCGAAAGTAAGGGAGACTATATGTTCCTGTGTTAAGTCTGTCACCAGTTATTGCATTACATCAGATTCTGCGTTTTGACTTCTGTGACCTTGACCTTTAAACCCAATGACCTTGAAAGACTGTGTAGTTCTAGAGAAAGTCATGGAGACTAACTGACATAAGTTTCATGTTCCTGTGTTGAGTCTGTCACTAACTATCGCATTACAAAAGATTTCATGTTTTGGTCTGTGTAACCTTCACCTTTGACCCAATGACCTTCAAAAAGTACACAGTTCTAGAGAAAGTCCAAGAAAGTGACTGACAGAAGTTTCATGTTTCTGTGCTATGTTTTTCTCCAGTTATCGTGGAACATAAAATTTTACTTTTTGCTCTCTGTGACCTTGACCTTTAACCCAATGACCTTGAAAAAGAATACAGGTCTGGAGAAAGTCCAGGAGACTAAGTGACAGAAGTTTCATGTTCCTGTATTAAGTCTCTATCCAGTTATCGTGGAACAATAAATTTCAAATTTCTGTCTCTGTGACCTTGACCTTTGACCCAATGACCTTGAAAAAGTATACAGTTCTGGAGAATGTCCTGGACACTAACTGACAGAAGTTTGATGTTCCTGTGTTATGATTTTCTCCAGTTATCGTGGAACATATAATTTCACGTTTTGGCCTCTGTGACCTTGACCTTTGATCCAATGACCTTTAAAAAATATACAGGTCTGGACAAATTCTAGGCGACTAACTGACAGAAGTTTTATGTTCCTGTGTCAAGTCTTACTCCAGTTATCGTGGAACATAAAATTTCACGTTTTGGTCTCTTTGACTTTGACCTTTCACCCAATGACCTTGACTAAGTTTTATGCACATCTTCAGTTGGTGATCTATCATCGGTGTAAGTTTGAAGTCTGTAAGTCTTGCCGTTTTTGATAAACCTTTGTCCAAATATCCTGGGAAGAATAATTATAATAACTAGACTTTGTCAAGACAAAGACACGGGCTTTCCAGTGTCCATGTAAAGACAGTCATGTCGCAGATAAGTAATCGTGTTTAGTCCTTTGTCCTTGTTCTATGTTTCACGAACGTCAGGGAGACTACTGACATCAGATTTATGTTCCTGTGTTAAGTCTGTCACCAGTTATCGCATTACATCAGATTCTGTGTTTTGACTTCTGTGACCTTGACCTATAGACCCAATGACCTTGAAAGCGTGTACAGTTCTAGAGACAGTCATGGAGACTAACTGACAGAAGTTTCATGTTTCTGTGTTAAGACTGTCACCAGTTATCTCAGAACATACAATTTCACATTTTGGTCTCCGTGACCTTGACCTTTGACCCAATGACCTTGAAAAAGTATACAGGTCTGGAGAAAGTCCAGAAGACTAACTGACAGACGTTTCATGTTCCTCTGTTAAGTCTTTCTCCAGTTATCGTTGAACATAAAATTTCACCTTTTTGTCTGTATGACCTTGACCTTTGACTATGACCTTGAAAAAATAGGCACTTCTAGAGAATATTTAGGAGAATATCTGACAGAAGTTTCATGTTCCTGTGTTAAGTCTGTCGCCAGTTATCGTGGAACATACAATTTCACTTTTTGGTCTCTGTGACCTTGACCTTTGACCCTATGACCTTGAAAAAGTATACAGCTCTGAAGAAATGACAGGAAATTTACTGACAGAAGTTTCATGTCCCTGTGTTAAGTCTTACACCAGTTATCGTGGAACATAAAATTTCACGTTTTGGTCTCTGTGACCATGACCTTTTACGCAATGACCTTGAAAAAGTATACAGTTCTGGAGAAAATCCAGAAGACTTACTGGCATAAGTTTTATGTCCCTGTGTTAAGTCTTTCGCCAGTTATCATGGAACATATAATTTCACGTTTTGGTCTCTGTGACCTTGACCTTTGACTCAATGACCTTGACTAAGTTTCATGCACATTTTAGTTGATGATCTATCATCCGTGTAAGTTTGAAGTCTGTAAGTCGTGCCGTTTTTGAGAAACCTTTGTCCAAAAATCCTGGGAAGAATAATAATAAGAATAAGAATAAACAGAACAAAACTAAGAGGTCTTTCCACTGGAAAGTGGAAAGCCCTAATAATAAAAATAATATTATCCATTAACAGGTTCCAATTCATTTGTGGGTTATCTTTCCTTGGCCTGCTTAAAGTGATAGTCGACAATAAGGCCTGTACTGGAGCAAGTATGATGTGACCCAAGACACTATTTTGAACACACTCAAAAGCGGAAATGCAGACTAGCAGGTCTGTATATTGAAATGCAGTCTATGAATTGTGGACTAGGCTCACACGGGTACATATTCCATGTACGTATCATACAATGATTCTGTTAATATTGCATATTATCTGTCATATTCATATGGTTCCGTGGTACGATTGATTTAGTTTGGATGATAAACGATAAAGAAAACAAAATTCCATAAAATATGTAACAAAGGGTGATCACTGGGCATAATATCAACATGTATCGATTTCCAGTGACTGTGACCTAGTTTACAGAAAATATGTGTACTTTCAATTTGCTTCCGACGCTGATGTATATATCTATATCTATATTTATATATATATATATAAATATATATATATATATATATATATATATATATATATATATATATATATATATATATATATATATATATATATATATATATATGACGAGAAAAAGGTCAGCAGTGTCAGTTTCTTGGTAATACGAGATCAGTTACAATTGGCTGTTTGCTGCACGTCATGAGCAGGGATTATACACCTCAATATTAATTAATAGTCATCATTTTATTGCCAGTGCAAGGTACGTTTTATAAATTTATGTATAAAGACATTCTTTGTTTTTGTAGTCCTCTGTTTCTTTACCTGTATCGTGATCTATGATTTAAATATAAAAATATAAAAATCTTATTTAGAGAAATGTTTCCTTTTATTTTAAGTGCACTTAATGCTACATTTAAAGTTAAATTAAACATTTTATGATGTAATAATACGAATAAAAGCCCCCATTTTATTTTATTCCCAAGACAATATTATTTCAATGCTCACCTTAGTATAACCCTCTCATTTTTATATTACAAACACAATTTGAATGAATTTTAATGCAATTGCGTTTTTCCCCAAATGTGGGTAATACTTTTCACGAAAGTGTGAGCGATCGACAGGGTATGATTACATCTGCTTGAATCCTAATCAAACATCTGCATTTACTTGGGAGTTAAATGTTTGTCCAACTTATATTTTTTATGGAATACATGTTCCCAAACTTGTTTTACAAGTTTTGCTTTCAGGTTTTCTTGATTTTCATCATGCGTTATTTTATTTTCATTCGTGAATAATTTTTACCCATATGGTGAAGGTTTATACATTTTTTATCATGTAGCCATGTTCTGTTATTTTCGTTGATCGTTAGATAAAATGTAACGTCTTATAAGTATATACTAATGTAAATAAGTAATATCGTCAGCATTGACTTGTCCCCAAGTGTCTGACACATGGCTGTCTGTGTGGTTTTTTTTTACGTCATTCGATTGCTTTGTCATAATCACATAAATATTTCCTGTGCCATTTAATTGGAAAATCATAATGGAAAGTTTACCAAAAGGTGCCATGTCGGGCATTTGGTGATAGGTCAATTGTGATAGTACTAAGATCAAGTTTTATATCATTAAGCATCATATACAGTAACCACTTGCGGTGGTCAAGTGGTAGAGCAGAAGGATCCGGGTTCGATTCCCAGATCTGGACCATACAAACGAACATAAAAATTGTAGCGACTTCTCCCTTGCCAAACACTTGGTATAAGAAGTGACTTTCGGTGATACTAAAAACCCAGGCCACGTGTCATGTAGGGACTTAAAATATTTTAAGTATAATACCAAAGTTATAATGCTCAAGACGATTGTTTCTGTCAATTAGACTTCATCAGTTGAGCTCCAATTTTAAATAGATTTTCTAAAGAGAAAGTGGTATCAATATGTCACAGCAAGAATGGCACGTTAAAGAACCCTCAATGCACTGGTATCATTCCACAAGACAGACCAAAATTTGTAGCACTTCAACTTCTCCTTCACCAATGAAAAATGTAAAACAAATGTTAAAACAACAATCAATCAAACAAACAAAAGTATTGAGGATTAACCCTTTCGACTCTAGAGACCATTATAAACTAGTCTTAAGCAATAGAGAAGAGCATACCACTCAGATATATAGGTATGACAAAGTTAAAATGTATAGGTGTAAGATATTTGATAAAACACCTGTAGTCGTTATAATCTATAAAGGTACGAATCATATTTCTGAACCAATTTTCAGCACCTGTACTTGAATATCATTATTAATGAATTTAATGGCCAACTATTATTCGCCAAATCTAGCTAATGGTCTATGAAACATAACTCATTGCCCTAGTCTTGGTGAATATAAACATGATGCCAAAGTTATAATGCTCAAGACGATCGTTTCTGTCAATTAAATTTCATCAGTTTAGCTCCAATTTTAAATAGATGTTTTGAAGGGAAAATGGTATTATACAAGTCCAAACAACAAATCTAAATGCATAGCCAAACTCTGTTTAAGAGTAACCACTGTAAAAAGGTGGCAATCTTAGCTTTTGAAGAATATTATAATTTAAAAGGTGAATTCAGTGCGAAATATTACTTTAGTATAAGATTATCAGCTGATACCGAAATACCAGGCACGACGTTTATGTATACCCTGGGGAACTCAATCGGTCCACCGGCATTGGCAACGACCTATTGATTATAATATTATAAAAATAATACCAAAGTTATAATGCTCAACACGGTCGTTTCTGTTAATTAGACATCATCAGTTGAGCACCAATTTAAAATGGATTATCTAGAGGGAAAGTGGTATCATACAAGGCCAAACAAAAATCTAAATGCATAGCCAAATCCGTAAAAAGATGATAATCTTAGCTTTTGGAGAATATTAGAATTTAAAAGGTGTTATCAGTGCGAAACATTACTTTAGTATAAGATTATTAGCTGGTACCGAAATACCAGGTACTAGGTTTATGTATACCCTCGGGGACTCGACGAATCGTTTCTGCCAATTATACTTAATAAATATTATAAACATAATACCAAAGTTATAATGCTCAAGACGATATCGTTTCTGTCAATTGAACTTCATCAGTTGAGCTCCAATTTGAAATGTATGTGTATTTTATAAAGATAAAGTGGTATCATACAAGGCCAAATAATCAGTTGTGCTACAATTTTAAACATATTTTGTAAAGAGAAAGGGGTATCAGACAAGGCTAAATAATAAAGCTAACCGTGTGGCCAATTTCCGCCAAATACTAACCATTGTAAAAAGATGGCTATCTTAGCTTTAGTAGAATTTAATTTTTTAATGTTGCTATCAGTGTGAAATATTACTTTAGTATAGGATTATCAGTCAAACGATGAACTAAATTGGTAAAGTATTTCTACACCCCCGTGCATTTCTGTATATGATGCATTATCAAACGGTCTACCAGCAGTGGCACGACCTGGTGGTTAAACATATTATAAACATGATACTAATACATAATACTCATCGGAACGAATGTTCCAGCTGGTATTTTTATTTAATACATGTATCTCCAAAATGATTAAAGTTTAATAAACCCCGTTACCTAAAAATTGAGCGACATGTTTATTGACAATTTTTGACATCTTGTAAAGCATAATGGGTAAAGGAAAAGTGAAAAAAGCAAAAATAGTCAGTATGCAAATATCTACAAAAAAGTCAATTCGACCGAAATTTTCAGGTCACCCCGTATGGGAGTTATTTACTCTTTTAAGGGGATTTTTCGTGTTTCGGACTGTTTTTGACTTTATCTTGAAACATATGATAGATAGAGAGAAAGTGAAAGGAGCAAAATTGTTCAGCACACAAATATCTACATAAAAGTCAATAGGGCCAAAATTATCAGGTCCCTCTTTATGGGAGTTATTTACACTTTTAAGAGGATTTCTCGTGTTTTGGACAGTTTTTTCACATTATCTTGAAATTTATGAGAAAAGAAGCAAAATTGTTCAGCACGCAAAGATCTATAAAAAATGTCAACAGGGCAAAAATTGCCAGGTTGACATTTTTTGAGTTTTTCTACTCTTTAGTGGCGTTCTCATATTTTGGACAGTTGTCCTTTTATCCTGAAATGTATAATAGATAGAGAGAAAGTGTAAGAAGCAAAAATGTTCAGCACACAAAGATATACAAAAAAGTTAACAGGGCCAAAATTGCCGGGTCAACCCTTATGGGAGTTATTTCCCCGTTTTAATGGATTCTCCATGCTTTGGGCAGTTTTATCCTATTATCCTAAAAAGAAGAATAGATAGAGAGAAAGTGAAAGAAGCAAAAATGTTCAGCACGCAAAGATCTACAAATAAGTCATTAGCGTTGAAATTGTCAGGTCAACCCTTATCGGAGTTATTTCCCCATTTTAGTGATTCTCTCATGATTTGACAGTTTTGTCTTATAATCTTGAAAAATATAATAGATAGAGAGAAAGTGAAAGAAGCAAATATGTTCAGCAGGCAAAGATCTACAAAAAAGTCAAGAGGTCCAAAATAGTCAAGTCGCACCTTTACAATACACACACATGAGTTAATAGTAATACAACACTTTTCAGCAAGGTTTTTATATATGGTTTTCTGCATTAATTTATTCTAAAATTGATTTGCAAAACCGATGCTATATTAAAGAATGCGATGATAATTAACACTAACATTTTGTTTGTTATGCATTTCAGAGATCTTCGTTAGAATTTAAACAAAATGGGTGGTTTCACAGGTCACGTGATCGCAGGCGTAGGATACCTTGCATTTGGAGTTATGTGGATAGTGCAAATAAGTTACCATTACGTCACTTCAGTAAAACACAACACTCGCTTTACCCCAACATTTCGTTATTTATTTGGAATGTACAGGGGTTGGCCAATTGATGTTTTTGCTAAAATATTTATAAGTATATTTGGACTTTCTTGTGAAATGCATTCAGGTTTTGAACATGGACTATTTGTACGTGCACGAGACAGTCAGCACGCGACCATGTACTTTACTTTTGTAATGTCCGGATTTGTGGATTTATTAACCTATTACAAAACAGCCATTCCAATAGGGACCGATTACGTGGCTTTTATGTTCCCTTTGGGGGTTGAGGCACTATTGTTTTATTTCCATGCACATGGACAACCGGCAACTGAACTTTTGGCTCACAAATTGGTAATTTATATATGCGTACTTACTATCATAGCAGTTGGATTAGAGATGCGTTTTCAGAACTTTATAGCTACCGCATTTAGATCTTTTTGTGTCATACTACATGGAACCTGGATGTTTGAAGTCGGATTCATTGTCGAAAACCCAAATCCCAATTCTGATATGTGGCAGAAAAATGACTTGTTTGAGATCAAGTTTGTCATCCTCTCGTTTGTCTGGCATTGCGGTTTTATTTTGATATTTATGTTAATTGTTTATGGTCTTTTTGCTTGTATGCATCGAAATGAAAATGATTTGAGTGCTACAGTCAATGGACGTGCTCACAAATCTATTATTAATCAGACAGATGCAATGGAACTGAATGAGCGATGTATGGAAGATCCTAGAACATAAAGTATTAATTATGCTGGTATTTGGTAATAAACAGTTGAAAAGAAATAACAAATAAAGAAATCAAATAATATTTTACTTTGTTTTCAGCTTATGCTTGCATGTGTAATAAAGTAAACCTCGTTATACTGCCAACATTTATTCAATAATTAGCGATAGGTTGAAGTTAAAATTATATGAAATTATAGGTAAATTTAGATCGATTTTCAAAAACTGTGGCGTAAAGCAAGGTGGCAAATGAAACGAAGAAGTATTATAAATAAGTTTTACCACACACATTTATCTATCTATTTATCTATCTATCTATCTATCTATCTATCTGCCCGTCTATCTTATTTGAAAGTAAAGTACAGGGGTTACAAAAATATGTTATGTACGAAATTATGAACTAGACTTAAAAATTGACATCCCCTACCACTAACACCAAGAGATAAGTTGTATCATGAAATGATTTTGCCAAGGATATTAAACTTGTTATGAACAGGTATATTATATATCTATTTATTCATTTACCTAAGGGCTGTTGAACAATTTACATATAACTCTTGGGCAGGTGTCATCCACCTGGTGGATCGAGATGAATTTATAATTCAGTTGAACATATTTGTCACATTCTGTTCATCTTCGTTATCATCATTATTGTCATCGTATCATCACCATCATCATTATTATCATCATCATCGTCATCATCATCATTTTGAATGACGACGAAGATGACAATTATCATGATCAACAATGTTATTATCAATACTGATGTTTGTTTTTTGTTTTTTGAACGATTTCATACACTCTGACATTTGTATAAGAGAATTTAAACATCACCATTTTCAATTAAATTCAATACATCAATCAAGTATCATGACAATAGCACTGTTTCGGTTCGTAGGTAATCCGTTTTCATGCGACTTTCAAATGTTATTATAGCCATATCGATTTCCAGTCTCTGTGCACTTGCGTTGAAAAAGAAATAAAATGTAGGTAGACAACATGTCCGACTGTGGAAAGTGTAGGATTTTGGTGTCTTTTCTTTAAGAAACTAAAACTTTGCCGACCTAATAGCAACCATGGGTTAATTAACTTGTGATAACTTATAAAAGAGTTTAATTTAGAAGTCTTCGTCTCGCATGACGATTATGACATGAAAACGCAAAAACAATATGTTATACCTGAATGTCAGATGATTGTTATTAGTCATGTTTTATCAATAACATCAGTTATTTTAACATTTTGATTTATTTACGAAACGAAATATCTGCTCTAGAATATTCTATAAAAATCTAAAATAATAACGGAATAATTACGAAACCGAAACAGTGCTATTATTAGAGTCGCTGTCCAGTAGTCCAGCTGTTAATATTGATATGCTGAGTCTACCAAACTGTCACAAATATGACGAAACATGGATAATTCGATAGACTGATAGAGATATAGATAATTCTCCCATCTTGGACAGACGCATTTGCCATTTTGTCAAGTCAATTTTTCTCTGTCCACACCCTAAGTTGTAGACAAAGTACACGAGCTATGACGTCACAATATAATTATATAACGTGGAACTTCTATGTGAGGAGAATACAGTGTAAAAAAGTTGAGCCAGGTGGTTTTTATATACACAAACCACCTTGTCTTTGAATCATGGGAGAAAAATAATCAAACATGGGTGTGTTGAGTGGAAAGGGAAATATCAACTATAGTGGCAAGAATATGTAAGTAAGTCCAATTTGAGGGAAAGCCTCGGATTGGACAAGCAGGTTCTTATCACTAGGGTGGAGAGTTCCTTAGCCACTCCACACACCCGTATGATATACTATTAATCTGCAGACAGACAGTTATATAGACAGAGAGATTAATATATCAAGGGATAGATAGATAGATAGATAGATAGATGGATAGATAGATAGAGAGTTCCTTAGCCACTCCACACACCTGTATGATATACTATTAATCTGCAGATAGACAGTTATATAGACAGACAGATTGATTAATATATCAAGGGATAGATAGATAGATAGATAGATGGATAGATAGATAGAGAGTTCCTTAGCCACTCCACACACCCGTATGATATACTTTTAATCTGCAGACAGACAGTTATATAGACAGACAGATTGATTAATATATCAAGGGATAGATAGAAAGATTGATAGATAGATATATAGATAGACAGACAGACAGACAGATAGATTGAAAAATAGAATGATAAAGTTATATTATGATAGATAGCGATGATAAATGGATCAAATGTATATGGAAAATAAATTTGAATATATTTATTTTCATTATTCAGTTATGAAAAAATTATTTTGAAGTATAAAAAGCCTATCTGACAGAACATTACATACGTATGATACTAGGTTACAGGTGATATGGGAATACAGTACTGTGACATTCTTGTTGATGTATTTATTGTAACTTTAGTTGTCACACCCAACAATTTTTCACTTCTTTGTTTACGGACATGTTTTAATGACGAACATTAATCTTGGTTATCATGCAAAGCCTCAATAACCTTTTTCCCATAACCAGCTTATGTTCCAGACACAATTGAGCCTCTTACTGAGAAGAGGTTTTATATGTTGTGCCTCAACGTGCGACGGTCTAGTAATCGGCTATTGATACCTCGTCGTTTGTTTTAAGATGTATGGTCGGATGTTTCATATAAAGTATGATATAATCACGACAGAAAATAAATGGTTTTCAATATGCTGTATTTTGCAAGAGTTATATCCCTTTGTCGGCCATTTTATATGGCAACATACAGATTTTCTTGAATGAATTAACCATATTAATCATATATTTTATGAAGAATTCTTGTGAATAAATAGTTTGAAGAAATTCGTTTTAGACAGAAATATTTATTTCAGTTCTTCATAAATCTAAAAGGTTGTGAAAATTATGATGTCCTGACTGGCTGTTCACTAATAATATTTAATCCATTTTGGTTGCACAAAGAAGAAAAATTATCAAATTGACCCAGATAATGGGCGACAAAGGGGTATAACTCTCACAAAATACTGCTTACTGAAATCCATCTACTGGAAAAATAAAAGTAACGAGGACAGATCTATAGCATATATACTTTTGGATATTTTAATGGTGTTTGACGGTACACTCAACAATTGTTCTGTCATATGGTGGCGCCCAGTCAGTTTTTAATGGTGAAGAAGAAAACGCGGTAACAATACACCCGGGAAGGATCATTCCACTTCCGCAAATCAACTGGAAAACTTCCTCACAAAATCAACTTAGGTTCCAGGGGCACTCATAACCTGCGCTGACCAGAAGTGAGAGACTCGTCCACGGAGTAGGACTCTACAGCACCAATATCTAACGTAGATGATGAATGTATACGAATTCCTAAAATGCCCACAGTCCACCACAGTCCACGAAGCTAGGTCTCTAGAGCACAGATATCTTAGGTAGGGGGTGAATATATAGGAATTCCTAAAATGACCACAGTCCACGGAGCTAGGTCTCTAGAGCACAGATATCTTAGGTAGGAGATGAATATGTAGGAATTCCTAAAATGACCACAGTCCACGGAGCTAAGTCTCTAGAGCACAGATATCTAAGGTAGGGGATGAATATATGGGAATTCCTAAAATGACCACAGTCCACGGAGCTATGTCTCTAGAGCACAGATATCTTAGGTAGGGGATGAATATATAGGAATTCCGAAAATGACCACAGTCCACGGAGATAGGTCTCTAGAGCACAGATATCTTAGGTAAGGGATGAATATGTACGAATTCCTAAAATGACCACAGTCCACGGAGCTATGTCTCTAGAGCACAGATATCTTAGGTAAGGGATGAATATGTACGAATTCCTAAAATGACCACAGTCCACGGAGCTATGTCTCTAGAGCACAGATATCTTAGGTAAGGGATGAATATGTACGAATTCCTAAAATGACCACAGTCCACGGAGCTAGGTCTCTAGAGCACAGATATCTTAGGTAAGGGATGAATATGTACGAATTCCTAAAATGGCCAAAGTCCACGGAGCTATGTCTCTAGAGCACAGATATCTTAGGTAGGCGATGAATATATAGGAATTCCTAAAATGACCACAATCCACGGAGCTAGGTCTCTAGAGCACAGATATCTAAGGTATGGGATGAATATATAGGAATTCCTAAATTGACCACAGTCCGCGGAGCTAGGTCTCTAGAGCACAGATATCTATGGTAAGGGATGAATATGTACGAATTCTTAAAATGAACACAGTCCACGGAGCTATGTCTCTAGAGCACAGATATCTAAGGTAGCACAGTTAATTTCATACCTCTTTCCAGTACCCCTGAAGATATTATTTCAATAATCCCATCTCATACTTCTTCATAAATGTTGCGCTTTGCATAAAATAATACACAAATCCTACTATAGGTAAACATCACGGTTAAAACCTCTATGACAGACCTTGTTATAGATGGCTAAAATTACTGGAGCATCAAATAATATTAGCGCCCCGAGAGCCAAAACCATTAAAACTATTCCAAGGCTTCCGACATAACGAGCAGACGGACGTGGATCACTTGCACTTATCTTTCTTCTCTTTACAGACGACAGCTGTGATCTGTCGACCTTTAGTAATTGTTGTATTTCATCAATTTTTTGTTGAAGTTCGGCGGTCATATTGACTTGACCAATGTAGTATGTTGGCTCGCAGTTACAATGATTGCATTGGCTTGCTGTAAAATAAGGAATAGTAATTAGAATACTGACAGACAACAACAATAAAATGGATATATATTTAATATGGAATAACTCTTGTTATGGACCAAATTGACTTACTTGATGATGTTGATGTAACGGGACTTAATGTTGTTGTTGTTGTTGTTGTTGTTGTTGTTGTAGTTGAACTGGCAGTTGTAGTTGCGGTTGAAGCTGCAGTTGAAGTTGAAGCTTCAGTTGTAGGTGTTGTTAAAGCTGCAGTTGTAGTTGTTGTTGAAGCTGTAGTTGTTGTTGAACTGGCAATTGTAGTTGTGGTTGAAGCTGCAGTTGTAGTTGAAGCTTCAGTTGTAGGTGTTGTTAAAGCTTCAGTTGTAGTTGTTGTTGAAGCTTCAGTTGTAGGTGTTGTTAAAGCTGCAGTTGTAGTTGAAGCTTCACTTGTAGTTGCGGTTGAAGCTGTAGTTGAAGCTTCAGTTGTAGGTGTTGTTAAAGCTTCAGTTGTAGTTGTTGTTGAAGCTTCAGTTGTAGGTGTTGTTAAAGCTGCAGTTGTAGTTGAAGCTTCACTTGTAGTTGCGGTTGAAGCTGCAGTTGTAGTTGAAGCTTCAGTTGTAGGTGTTGTTAAAGCTGCAGGTGTAGTTGTTGTAAAAGCTTCAGTTGTGGTTGTAGTTGTGGTAGGGTTGGAGTTAGCATGCGTTGTTGTAGTTAAGGTAATCGTTGAGCTAGCTATCAAATAAAAAATGATTATCAATATCAGTAGTTCAAGTGCATAATACATCTACTTCAGTTTCTATGTTTATCCATTACATCTTTATCAACATATACACACAACTTATTAATGAAACGTATGTTTCCAAACATAATTATTTCGTTTTTACTACTTAGATTATTGTACAATAACAAAGAAGAGATATACAAATACATATATATTTTGGATATCTTAAGCAATTTTTTAAACAATAATTGTATATAGGTATTCAATAATTTTTTGCCTGTTTATATTTTTTGTTATTGTACATTCATTTAAGTATTAAAATAAAGATGTTTTTGAAAAAAATACAGATAATGTCCTTTTAAATTGTTAACTCTGTTCTTCAGAATGTTTTCATTTATATTCCAAAGTCAAAAATTTCAAGTGAAAATGATTTGCCTCGCAATATGGAGGTTCAATTTCCGGTATCAGCATTCATCTAGAATTCTTTAAATACGTTGTTACTTTTCTTGAGGAAAGCGCTTGAGATAAAAAGTGATGGCATCCTGTGTCCTGGTACGACTGTTAAATAAATAGGTGAATAAATCACTGTATTTGTATAGTGTTATAGAACAGGTCAAAGTTTGTGGTAAATAACCTACTGCGGGAGCTTCTGTAAAGGTGAAAATCATTAAACTGATTAATATGTCACCGTTTTAATTTTGATAATCTTGTGAATAATGACGTAAGTTGTCGTATAAATTTTGTAAACTTTTATATTGGCTAAACGGTTAGGTGGATTAAGAACTTTCCTACATCACACCCGTATACAATTCTAAATTCCTAACTGAACTAAATGTGAAAATGTACAAAATATATAGCACTGTTATAATCTGTTACAAGTAAAAGTGAAGAAGCAACAATCGATAATCAAAACTCAAGTCCATTACAACACAACAAATTAGATGTGTAAATGGTCTCAACATCAAGAACAATTGCGAATTCCAAACGGGATAAGACCAGGTGTCCGGAAGGAGTCAGCGTCTTCTGGTGGCATGCCACACCCGTCGCAAACGTTCCATGAAGCACAATTAGTGAAAGGGAGTCACTGTCTGTGGCCGTGCTCCAGAATACTATCTAATATTTCTGAGAGAGGGATTCATAATGATTAACAAGATCCCTATATCGACCATAAAACTTCTTAAACGACGACTCCACGCGTTCAACAACGTACCTTGTATAAGTAGTATATTGGCTAGTCGTTTTGCTCTCAGAATAAAACTTTCATGAGAAGAGAATGCCCTGGCACAATGTGTAAGTTGTAAAATGAAAACGCCATAGGCATGAGAAGATGGAATATTACTACTTAGAAACGGGAAGTTTGTGTTATGGAAATTGAAATCGTCGCGTTTGAATAAAGGGATGTGTGAAGTTGACCGTCTTTCCAATCGACTGGAGTTAATCTAGGTAAGAAGCAGATGTCTTGCTCTCTGTCGTCTTATTGATATCTAGCTCAACAGGATACATCTGGCCGAGGTAATTCTGAAATTCTAAATTATTTATGGACAGAACATCGTTGATATACCTGTAAGTTAAATTGAACCGAGATGCTAACTGTTTGTTTCCTTTGGAGAGCAGATACTGTATACATTCCGCGTCATATGAATACAAAAAGATGTCAACCAAGAGAGGGCACAATTGGTACCTATTAGAATGCCGACAATCTGCTGGAAAATTTTTCCCGCAAAACCCACGAAGATGTTGTCTACTAGCATCTTGGTAATATCGTCTTCAGTGTACTTGTTATTGGAATCAGTGTGTTCTGTCACAAAATAAGGTTCTGTATGACCTAACACTAAATATCTATATCTGCGATTTCCATTTTTGTATACAAAAGAGTTTTGTATAATAGATGTTAATCTGGTTTAGAGTTTTTGATGATACGACGATGATAAAATTTTCGGTAGACGATAAAGTTCTCTGGCAACATCAGGGTCACGAAAATTGAAATGTGTTTTGTGTTGACAGAATGTTTAAGTCGTCGAATTCTTAGTTTAAGAACATTAGTGATCGACTTAATCCACTGTAAAAGAGTATCAAGTTCGATATATTCTTTCTTAGCCAAGCGTATGGCGCACTCTCCACAGCGCGTCCATAATAATTTCAGTTACAAGTAGTGACCATAGTCCGTAATTGATAGTTAATCCTTTAAAACTATAAAACAAATAACTAATAAAGATAAAAACGTCATTAGATATATACATGGAATTCTTAAATGTTTACCAATGCTTTGGGCGTATGTCAAGGCAGTGAAGAGTCACTTATCAGACCACGGTATTTTCGAGACTTGCCCCGTCGCTAACGGATTTAAAAATGGACTACGAACAAACGTTAAACTATTTATTTTTATGTTTCTGCAACCTCATATAACAAATTATTTGCGAAATAAATAAAATCCTAAGGTCTGACATAAGGTCAAACATGAGGTCATGTTAAGAGTAAAATTTCTAACTATTACTTGAATATATTTGGTATAAAGACAAATATATATTTTTTTTTTTAATTTTGAAGTGTTTTACGCCACACTCAGCAATTTGTCAATTTTATGGTGGCGGCCAGGTTTTAGTGGTGGAGAAAAAAAACCGGTTACAATGCACCCGGGAAGGGACCCCAGGCCTTCCACAAGTAAATTGACAAATTTTGTCTTCCCAGCGGACCCGATCCTGCCTTGACGAAAAGAGCGAGAGTTCGTGGTTCCAAGCGATGTTCTGACCACTCGGCTACGGACGCCCCTCATTTATTGTTAAAAAACATTAGTCGATCAGTAAAGTAATTTTATAGCTAGAGCAATCAATTTGTGATCCGTAGCTTTAATGGTATTGTGTGTGTAAAAGTATGACAGTTTCACTCAAAGCAGACAGAACATAGTTCATGTTATGATGTGTACATTCGGCTGTGTATGGGTAAGATACTGTAAGAGGACAGACAAGGAAAAAATTATCCTCATGAAATGTGTATTACTTTTATATTTGTACGGTGTCTGTGAAAAAAATATGTATTTTAACTACTTTAGGAGGAGTAACACGAACAAAATGGATAACCAAAAGAGTGAGCTTTAGGTCGTGTAATTTTGTTAGAAACTGGTAAAAACCGAAACCTCATATAATACAAATATCTCCAATATGTATGTGACAATTAAATGAATATATAAAAGCCACAGATTGCAAAGTATAAATATTCACCATATCCAGGAGACAATACATAAATCTGGTGAATAGTTGACATACAAGGATCTCTGGAAATCCAGAACTGCGATCAGGTGAACGGAGGGACTTGCAATTTGAATACTATAGAAACGGTTTCACGGGCAAAACGATTACCTTACATGCCAATAGACGAACAGAACGGGAGGACGGTTGTCAAGGAGCATTATCGTATCAAAGGCATTCGTAAAAGAAGCACACTAAAATTGATATCAAGTTTGGAGAATAAGAAAATTTGAATTAAGTTTATCGGAGTTGTTTCATTTGATTAAAAGTACAAATACTTTGAAACTGTGGTACGGACGAGTTAATCATTTTGCAGCCGTGTTGATTTAGAGTTTTAGTGAATTATGTATCAATTCAGAACGAACGTATTTAAACTGACTTACCTGCACCCGATACTAAATTTGGTGATGTGGTGGTCGTGGCTGTTTGAAGAGAGGGTGACGTGTTTGTTAAAGCTGAAAAAGTAAAAATAAATCAAGAACCTGCTGATGATATATAGATATAGTATTTAACTGATGAACCCCAGAAAAAATGGAGTCTTCTGTAAATCAATGACTTAGACTAGTCCAATATGTCTTTACGGGTGAATCAGGTAATATACTAATGCAATTCCGTAAAATTCCATAATGTAGAATATTCGACACAAGAACATAAATATCGGATCTTAATTTGTGTTAGATATCGGGATCTAGATGTTAGGTAAATCGATCTGTTAGATATCGGGATCTAGATGTCAGGTAAATCGATCTGTTAGATATCAGGATCTAGATGTCAAGTAAATCGATCTAATTGACAAATTCTACCCAATATTTTGGGGGAAATTGCAGCAACTGTTCCTTATTCAACCTAAGCATATTGGATGCAACTATATGGCATAATCATTCGTTTAACTGTATTACACATCCCATGGCTGAGTGGTAAGTGCGTCACCCTTTAACCATGAAATCTCTCACCTCTTCGCGGTTTCGAAGCTTTGACCTTAGCTAATTTTGTGGAAACGTTTTGCCAGTTTACTTGCAGAAGACCAGTTATTATTTCTTTGGTACAATGTAATTGGGTTCTTTCCTCCACCAATACAAAACTGGTCGCCACCGTACGACTGAAAAATGTGTTGGGTGTAGCGTGAAAAGCTCCAAAATTCAAGACTCAATTTGCAAAGGTCTCTCTAATTCAAAATGTTTAGATAGCGACAAACCAGCAACAAAATTACTAATTAAAAACATATCACATTTGTGCTCCAATTCAATTATGAATAAATACTGCCCTAAAGTGCATTGTCACTCTAAGTAGAAAAAAATGTACATAGATACAATGCCTGAAGGGGTTATTGTATTCTCTTCTGTAAACTCTTGAGAATGGGATGTCTTCTCTTCTGTCATGACCTCAGTCGCAGATGACAGCTCCGCCCCTTTCATTGTTGTTTCGTTGATTTTATGTTTGTTGTCAAAACCGTTTCATCTGTTGCAAAATAGTCACTCGGTGTTTGATCTGATCCTAAACCATATATTGTGGATGGTGAATTTGGCGTTGTTGTCACAACATGTGTTGTTTGATCTGAATTAATGTTTTTTGTTACCGTGTTTTGGACTAATTGCGAATTATCGGATGTTATTGTCATTTCATTGAATGTGTCTGTTGTTATTGATGTTTGAGCTGTTGTCAAGATGTCAGTTGTTGTCATATCTGTTGTCTCAGTATCTGATGTTGTTCCCATACCTATCACGGTTGTTTGATTATTATAAATATTATAAACATAATACCAAAATTATAATGCTCAAGACGATATCGTTTCTGTCAATTAGACTTCATCAGTTGAGCTCCAATTTGAAAAGTATGTGTATTGTCTAAAGATAAAGTGGTATCATACAAGGCCAAATAATATCTCTAAAAGTATA